>CAJGYO010000019.1:30036793-30236793 GCA_904845875.1 Miscanthus lutarioriparius | reverse complement strand
AAGATGGTAGATTTGTCGGTGGAGGGAGCGCAAGATCAAGAATAGAAAACAGCGGAGACACCACGTAGTTAGATGGTGTTAGTGCCATGATATGATGTAATACCCCTACTCCTGTGATCCGTTGGTTTGTTAGCTATGCATTATGATATGCCACATGATTTTGAGGAGGGTCCTCGCCTCGCCTTATATAAATCTGGGGGAGACGGGTTACAAATCGTGTTAGATCTAAGAGATAAATCGAAAGTAATAACATATTACAAGAATCATGGGATGTTATATATCCTAACAGTATCTTGTAGTATCTTTAGGATATCTTCCTTATGTCTTGCGAGGCATGAGCAGAATCGTGCCCTCAAGGCATCTTCATCTTTGTGGGCTGGCCGCCCCTCGGGAGCAACGGCATGGTTCGGCCAGGGGTATCCGGTCATACCCCTACAGCTAGTCTCCGAAATAGCCTTTGTACCCATTGTGCAACAATCTTGTCTTTGAGCTTGCTCTAAGCAAAAGTAACCAAAGCCGAAAGCAGCATCAACTCATGGTCCTAAACCATCGTAATGAGTCGCCAGCTATTGTGAGCAGCTGTCGAGTCAAGGTGGCACCATCGCTTCGAACAGTCTGCGAAACTACAACTTTGAGCAACGATCCCAAATGTGGCTTTCATAAGAGGTGTAAGGAGCTCAAGTCCTGCACTGAAAATTTCTTCAGCAAATGACCAAGTGTGCCCACTTAGAGTCCCAAACTCGAGAAAAGGAGATAAACTTCTTCTGGCTTCAAGATGCCGAGTCTTCTAGAAAACACAAACACATTCATCAGCAAGGTGAAGTAGCCCACTTAGTCCCTGAGAAATTAAGCAAAGATGATGGCCCTTAGTCATGTGGTGCAGTGGTCGAAGTAGAAAACCAATCGAGCGGGTTGCTACCCCGCGAACAGCCTCGAGATGAGAAAGCACACATTCACCGCATGGTGAAGCAGCTGCCCTTTCCAGTCCCCGAGCCTAACAATAGATGAGATATGGTCATGTGGTGCAGGTGGTCGAACCGAGGAGTAATGAAAGACCAATGAAAGCAAGCAAATTGGCCCACCCCCGAAAGCGCAAGAGGAGATACCAGAGCAATCAAACCATGGCTAAAAATCAGAGTAATGTGCTGTGACAAGAATGGTTACCGAGCCTCAATAAATGTCGAAGAAATCGGCAATTATTCAGCAGTAGCAACCGATGGCAGCGATAAATCATGCGACATTGGCCGAGATTGCACAGGTGTGCTGATACGGCCCATATACCGCATCAAAGAAATCGGAGCGACGCTGGATCGCGAGGAACGGTTCCCCCAAAACCCCTTGAATGCAGAGAGGTGGAAAGAGCTTTATAACATTGCCGCCACATACCCCGCTCCTAATTTTTTGACTTCATCTTCCTCCTCGACTCCCGCATGATCAATCCACAACCACATTTGCCTCCGCCGCCAAAACCTAACCAAACTCGTGAGATGGCGCCAAAGAAAGGAGCTACAAAACCCGAAGAAAGCAACTACCGAGGCCAGCCATGACGAGAAATGGGTGCTATCGAAGATGGGGGAGGCGGAGCTCAATAGGATGAGAAGTGGCGGCGTTTCTTCCAGATCAAGCGTCATCACCGGATGGCGACCTCGTCTACGGTGAGCCCTATCCGACACCCCATACCGATGAAGCTATGGTATTTGAAGATTACTTTTTGGTGAGGGTTGGGGTTCGTGGTTCAACCTTTTCAGAGATCTACTGGAGTTTTAAGATTAGCCTCGCTGTCTGCACCCCAACACCATCTGCCGCGTCGTGATCTTTATCCATTTCTATAGGCGTATTTGGGTATTCTTCCACGCACTTCAACCTCGCTCGTGCACACTGTTCAATCAAGAAAAAAAAGGCGACAGTTCCAAAGTGGTTTACGTGGCGTGTACCTACAGCTCGTGGATGGATGGCCATACAGGCGCTATCGAGGCGCTCCATGGATGGTATTCCGGGAGTGGCTCTCCTCCGCCAAGCTATGTCATGACATTGGCGCGTAACGATAAGGTGAGGTAGCGCAGGTCCTCCGAGGAAGGTCGGGGGATCCTAGGAAGGCGCGAGCTAAGCGCGCCTAGCCTCCCATAATTGAAGCCGAGGAGCCGTCACTCCTGAGAGGCATGGGCCTCTCGGCATGCGTGCCGCTCCTCAAGCGCCTCGGTGATCATGTCAAGGTCGGGTTGGAGTGGAGACGTTGGACACACGACCAAGCGCGCAACTCTCCTCCATCGTAACGATGAAGTCCGTGTTCTCGAAATGCATGTGCTGCGCGGACCCAGGTGACCGACACCGTGACTAGCCATCCGAGGCATGATGTGGACATCGAGACACGCAAAAAAGCCCCTACACCGCGTGCCAACCTGTCGGTGTTTTCGCACTCACCAACGCAAGTAAATTTGTATTTGCACGTCTGACTCGGATGGTGTGCTCGGAGGACACAAAGGGTTTATCTTTGTTTGGGCGGAATGTCCCTATCGCCCAGGTTCATTTGCCACTCATGTTACCAAACACTTGGTTTATAGTAGGGGTTACAAGCGGAGAGAGAGAGAGGATCCCAAGTCTCTGCAGTGAAGGAGTGAAGCGGTGTTGAGAGCTCGCTTGCCCCTTAGCCGTGTGCTCATGTCGTGCTCTTTGTTTTTAGATCACCCCTCTATGGAGCGCCCTACTTCCCTTTATAGATGAAGGGAAGCGCGTGGGTTACGAGAGGAGGAAAAGTAGAAGAACGCGAGAGAAGAAGGCTTCCGGTGGTTGTCGGTCCTTCTCTCCTTCATGCGGGTCCCACTGATCCTATAGATGTCAACAGGGACGGCTCCATTCATGGCCCTATTCGTCACTAGAGCCATGCGCAGGCGTCATCTGCCGGTCATGGCGTTCCACTCCGTCCCGACAGACGTGGTGTGGTGAATCGCCTATCACAAGATCCATCTGAGGATTAAGCGAACAGCACCAAAGACGCTTCGGACGTTTGTTCTTGATGTCAATCCCTAGGTATGGCCTATCATGGCCACGTGGTGTAACACCCTCGGTGTTACTATACGATATTTGCTAAAAAACTGCATGTGCATCATGTTTATATGATAGTGTATGAATTATAGAGTGTAAATCAATTTATGTGACTCAAAATGTTCATCGGAAACACGAAAGCTAATGTTATATTTCATGTCACGTTATGTCACTTAGGGTTCTAAATGAATTTTATTGAGCAAGAATGCTATAGAATGCATATACAAAACTTTAATAAATTATGTAGTACAAACTTTGTAGGTGGCGATGAAATACTAGCGGACGAGAACTAGATTAGCTAGATAGCTTACTTAATAGCATGGAAATCGCATTCGACGCTAAACCGTTTAAGATGTACCGAAATTCCTTGTTGGACGACGCTTGACGAAGCTAGGTTTGGGAATTTTTGTAGGCGGATTGGATTAAGAAGTAGTGTAATTTTATGGTTGGTTTTAGTAGTTTGACATACTATCTTGAGCGTAAAATAGGTGGTGTAGCTCTCAATCATCGGGTTGGATTTTAAGCAGCTTTCAAAAAGCGTGCAAGTCATGTTTTTGAACGATGCCAACGTTTCTAGCGCGTGGTCACTTCGCTTCGCCTTTCGGCGTTGCTGCCGCCGCTCGCCGCCAAGACGCTTATGCGCTGCGTGGCTCCACGCTGTTGCTAGCCACGCTAATCGCTACCGCTCGGCACATTAACTTGAGCGCCTAAGCGCGACACCGGGTCCCAATGACTGGCCGCTACGCTCGCTTGCCGTCGCTATTCGCCGAGCCACGCTGTTGTTGTCGTTGGCCGAATCAAGGTTTCTCAGTCAGCATTGGCGCTCAACCGCCGCTCGCCAGTAATTCACCGCCGCTTGACCCTTCATGGCTGCATGTGCGTAGGCCTTACACCTCGCTTTTCGCCATCATGTTCGCGTTTCATGCCGCCACGCCATTACCTCCCCGGACCGGGCGCGAAATTTCTCGGCGTCGCGCACTCAAGCCGCCATCATGTTGCGAAGTCGCGGGCGCTGCGATCATGCGTCGTCGTCGCGACTCGTCGCCGCGCATGGAGCCATCACCGTCGTGGTTGCCGCCCTCTCCCAATTAGTAATTGCGCCACACCAAGCTCCCCATCACGTCGCCTTGAATTGCGCCGGTCGAGCCACGCCAAGGCAAAAACCGCAGAGCTTGGCCCTACCCTCGTAATTGCGCACGTCTAGAGGTCGAGTTGGAGTCCAGCTTCGTGCCAAGCTTGCTACTGTTGGAGCCGTACGGTGTCGGGGCTTCAATTGGAGTTTTCCCCCACCGTCGACCCCTTAAGTCCGAACGCCATCGTCCATCTAATTAGCCTTGCGTAGTCCACCTCCTTCCAATTGGCCGTGCACCAAACTAGTCCTGTTAGTTGCTTGGCGATTGAGTCGCCCCAAATGAACTTTCATCCTCTAGTGAGGTAACGCGGAGCATTTTCCCCACGGCGTTCCGCCATGGCCATCAAGGTGGGTGCTCGATCAGGGCGTCGCTCTTTGATCCTTTGTCTCAATTGAGCGGTGCAATTGCGTCTCCTTGGCTTGGTTGACTCGCCCGTGCAGCGGTTTCGCCGGGGGAGCTACAGGTCACTGGGGACACCGTCGCCATACTTTCCATGAACCAGAACGACCTCGTGCTCATGGCCAACCACCCTGCCAAGTCCCGCGACTTCGTCTAGGCTGTCCTTCGCATATCTGGTGAGGCACCTTCGCTCCTAGAGTAGTGGTAGAGGCGTTGGGCTAGGTTAATTCGCCGGCGTCGGCATCACCGCGGCCAAACCCCGCCATGGTGCATGGCCACGCCTCTATGTGGCACCAATCGTGGTGTTTATTACCTCTATCAAACGCGCTTATGATGAGGAGTGTCGCGGTGGTGAGTATTGCTGCCGAGGAGGTTCGTGCTCGCCGGCGTTTGAACGAAGATGCCACGGCCTCTGTTAAGTTCTGGCCAGGGACCTTGAAACAAGAATTCATAGTGAACCGGGGGGTTAAGTGCAAGCATCAGAGAGAGAGTGAAATAGTGGTAAGGACCGCGAGTTCATTTAGTTGAAAGCCAGGGTCTATTTTGCATAATTGACGGCGCGCGCGTGGGTCTCCCAGCGTTGGGCCATCTTGTGCGTATCGGGCCGAGCCATGTGGGCTTGCAGCGCCGATGTGTTAACGCATCCACGCTGGGCGCTGGAGTGGGCAGTCGGTTACGCTCATGGGCATATTTGAGGAAATCGGGTTTTTCATTTTCTAGTGACTTAACAAATATTTATCCAATTTAGTTTTGAGCTGAACTTTGAAAAATGATAGTAAATGTTGTAGGTATCTAAAAATAGCGAAACAAAATTTGTTAAGTTCACAAAAATGCTATCTATCTATTGGTGTAGTTCGTTTATAGTTAGCTGTGATAACGATAGGTTCATAAATTCAATTTAGAAAGCCTAGTATTATGTAGCTTAATATTTATAGGAATTTTTGTGGTAAATCAGTGATAGCTTTAGCCATGAAATTTTTACAGTAGGTTCATTAGATTACTATGTACTCACTGTAAGTTTTGTAGCCCTAGAGTAGGTGGATAAATAGAGTAGCTAGTGTTCCTTGTTTTATCATATATAGAGTAAATCGGTATTAAGAGTAAGAATACCTTTAGTTGCGAAGATAATATATGTCATGCGGCATACTTGTTACTGTTAACAGTAGGTAACTTAGCATCTTAGTCGGTAGAGCTTGTTTACTAGCTTGACAAATGTATTCATGTTTTAAGAGTTCCTATTGCCATATTACTAAGCGTTGCATAATTATTTCATGCATGTAGATCATTAGTTGGTAGAGTTCATGCCCGTGGACCAATAGGACTATGAGGAGGTCATTGAGGAGTATGAGGAGGAGATCCTCGTGCAGGAGGGAGCCCCAGAGCCTTTTGGTGCTGTCTTTGTTGACCCACTGCCTGCCCAAGGCAAGCCCCGGTGCATAACCCTTATTTTTAATGATCACTGAATATATATATGATGTGCATTTACATTACATGCATTTTATGGAAACTACATGCATAAAAATATCTACCTATGAGTCCTAATAGTACAGGTCGAGTAGCTGCTATGCTCAGGATTTCGGTAGCATGAGTAACCCGACGTTACTCACAACAGGTGAAAATCATGATCACTCATGATAAATGGTGGAAAGGAAAATGGTGACCGGGATGTAATAATATAATTTTTAAGAACTCTGGATGTATGAAATGGAGTAAGTATTGTAACTCATTCTCATTATTGGATCCTTGGGGAAAAATGTGGATCTTTTGGGCTCTCCCTTGGGGTGTGCCCGATGGAACCCGGTAGAGGTTGCTTTCGGGTGCTCGATTATCTGGTGGAAGACGAGCGCCTCCGTAAGTGTGTTATTTCGGGCGGTTCTGCCATAGTTGGTACCAGAGCCAATAATGAGTTTACGAGTTTCATCACTCTTTTCTAAAACTTAAAATTTGACCAACAAAAGTTTTATGTAAAAGTAGGATGCATAAAATTATCTAAATAAGTATAAGCCCTAGCAATATGGTCTATCTAGGCTAGCTACGGTTGGTTTTATCTAATTAGTTTTCTATAGGTACACCGACTTATGTTGCTTAAGAAATTGCTTAGCATACTGGAAAGTGAGTGTGCGATGTATAAAATTTTATGTAATGCCTCTATATTCCGGCTTGAGTGAGCGTCTGAGATGCCCATACATGCATCATGATAATAGAATCTTGCTTAAACTAAAGTTTCCCCTACACGTATAATTTGGATTAGTAAATTGATAGGATAACTAAAAGAATGTTTTAATAAATGTCTTGTCATTTCCGTAATCCCTTGCTTCGATTGGGAAGGTTGTCCTAAGTGGTTGGTTCCTATCTCTTGAGATGAACTGAGGTTCGGACGTGGGAGCACCAAAGGTCTGGGGGAGGCCACTGATCTTGGCGAAGGCCAAGGTGAAAGTGGTAAGGCCAACGAAAGCACGGCACAGGGAGAGCCATGAGGCTCCATGTCTAGTTCCTCCTCCACCACCACCACCGCCGATGACTCACGCGGAGATGATGGCGAAATGATGGTACTTCGCTGCGACGCCATGAGTCGATCCGTGCCATGGAGCTTTGGCATAGGCTATCGATGGCTTTGCCCATGAGGCCATGGGGGCAATGATGGGAATGGGGGTGGTCCTCGCGGTCCTGAGGGACCCTACTCTTACTAGGATTTCCTCAAGATGCACCCGCCCACGTTCACACCGATGGCCGAGCCTCTAGATGCGGAGCATTGGCTTCACATTCGGAGCATAAGTTTTTGTTGCTCAACGTGGTGATGAGCGAAAGTGTGCTTTACATACAGCAGATTATTGGGGTCCACGAGTGCATGGTGGGATACCTTTAATGCCATGCAGCAGCCAGATCACCAGGTGACCTGACAGGAGTTCACCGCAGCATTCAGAGAATTTTATATTCCTGCTGGTGTTCTCAACAGGAAGCTGACTAAGTTTCTAGACCTTCGGGAAGGGAGTATGACAGTGATGGACTACGTTAATAAGTTTAATCACTTGTCCCAGTATGCTGGAACTCATGTGGATACAGACGAGAAGAAGAGGGACCGCTTCTATCACGGCCTCTCTTGCGACTTCATGAAGGAGCTTTATACTAGGAACTATCGGACCTTTGGGGGCAATGATGAATCTGCCCATCGCCATGGAGGGCTTGCGTGAGGATTCCCAAAGCAGAATGGAAGTGGAAGCAGCGGTGGCTCTGGGTCTTCTAGTCTCCCCATGCTTAGAAAGTATAGGTTGTCCGATGGGTGCCCTATCAATCATCAAAGAGCATTCAGACGACAGCCCCAACATACTTCTTAGGCTCCTTCCACGCAGTACCATGCACCCACCCAGCAGGTGCAACATCCGTAGCCCTAAGGACAGTAGGTTCCACCTCGTCTAGGATAGGGAAACAAGCTGGGTGCTTGTTTCAAATGTGGCAAGGATGGCCACTATGCCCGACAGTGTCCCCAAAACTAGCCAGCCCAGTCTGCTCAACCACCGGCTAACTCCAGGCTAGTCAAGCGGACAATGATCAAGAAGAAAGTGCCAGTCAGCCGATCGAGACAGGTGAATTTCACGGATGCTGAGCAGATATTGCAACAAAAACCAGTGATGGCTGGTATGTTCACCATTGATTCCCATCCAGCTTATGTGTTATTTGATTCTGGTGCATCACATTCATTCATGAGCATGGGATTTGTAGACCGGCACAACATACCTCTTATGGCTATACCGTTTGCCTATAGAATCCGTACTCCGGGTGCGTAGATGTGCATCAATACTCGAACGGACACAGTGAGCTTGGTATTAGCCACTCACACCTACCGTCTCCAGTTCATGGTGCTGCCTGGGCAAGGCATTGATGCAATTCTTGGAATGAACTGGTTGCGGGTATATGGGGTAGTCTTGGATCTAAAGCGGAGAGTTGTGGAGTTATGGCTTCCTTCTTCTAAGGATAGGATGTCTCTTCTTGTACCCTCAGATCTAGTCTTACCTGTTGCTGCTCATGCTGAAGCATCTCCTGATCTTACCTCTATTCCGGTAGTATGTGAGTTTCTAGATGTTTTTCCTGAAGATCTACCTGGGTTGCCACTAGACAGAGAGGTGGAATTCTCGATTGAGCTAGAGCCTGGTACTGCTCCTATCTCCCGACGCCCGTACTGCATGGCTCTAAAGGAGTTGGCTGAAATAAAGAAGCAGCTAGAAGAATTGTTGGAAAAAGGCTTCATCCGTCCTAGCTCTTCACCATGGGGTTGTCCAGCCATTTTTGTGAAGAAGAAGGATGGCACTCTTCGGATGTGTGTGGATTACTACCCACTTAATGCGGTAACCATTAAGAACAAGTATCCTTTGCCCCACATAGATACTTTGTTCGATCAACTAGCTGGTGCCAAGGTGTTCTCCAAGATTGACCTCCATTCAGGCTATCATCAGATTAAGATTAGACCACAAGATATCCCAAAGACAACGTTTTCTACTAGGTATGGGCTGTATGAGTACCTAGTAATGTCTTTTGATCTCACCAATGCTCCTGCATTCTTCATGTACCTGATGAATTTAGTCTTTATGCCAGAGCTGGACAAGTTTGTTGTGGTATTCATTGACGATATCCTGATATATTCCAAGAATGATGAAGAGCATGCCCAACACCTTTTGATAGTACTGGCTCGATTGAGGGAACACAAGCTGTATGTTAAATTCAGCAAGTGTGAATTCTGGTTAGATCGAGTGCAGTTTTTGGGGCATGTGCTGACACCTGACGGTATCTCCATTGACCCCAGCAAGGTGCAAGATGTGCTAAATTAGAAGTCTCCCAAGTCTGTGCACCAGATTCATCAGTTCCTTGGTTTAGCTGGGTACTATCGGCGTTTCATTCCAGCTTTCTCCAAGATAGCACAGCCGATGACCAAGCTGCTCCAAAAAGAAGCCAAGTTTGATTGGAGCCTAGCCTGTGAAGAAGCCTTCCAAGCCTTGAAGACATTTCTGACCACTGCTCCTGTGTTGGCCCAACCAGATATTGATAGACCTTTTGATGTATATTGTGATGCCTCAAAGACGGGGTTGGGATGTGTGCTTATGCAGGATGGGCGTGTGATAGCTTATGCTTCGTGCCAACTGAAAAAGCACAAAGTGAATTACCCCACTCATGATTTAGAGCTGGCTGTTGTGGTCCATGCTCTAAAAATTTGGAGGCATTACTTGTTGGGCAACAAAGTACACATTTTTAGCCTCAAATATATTTTTACTTAGACTGAGTTAAATATGAGGCAAAGAACATGGTTGGAATTGATCAAGAATTACAACTTGGAGGTACATTATCACCCAAGAAAGGCCAATGTGGTAGCTGATGCGTTGAGCCACAAGTCATATCAGATTGAAGAAGTACCTTTGTCTCTCAACCATGCAGAGGAGCTAGCTCACATTGCTTTGACCTCAGAATTGCTGGAGCAGATTATTCTGGAGCAAAGGCAAGATGCTGAAGAAATTCCTCACATCAAGAAGTTGATTGCCGAAGGGCGTGGCCCTCACTTTAGTATTGATGAGCAAGATGTAGTGAGGTACAAGGATAGATTGGTGGTTCCATCAAATGAGGAGCTAAAAAGGAAGATTTTGAATGAAGCTCACCATTCAAAGCTGTCTATCCATCCTGGCGGCAACAAGATGTATCATGATTTGTGCCACTTGTACTGGTGGTCCAACATGAAGCAGGATATCACCCAATACGTCACGGAGTGCGACACTTGTGGGAGAGTTAAAGCAGATCATATGCGTACTCAGAGATATTTGCAGCCCTTGCCCATTCCTGTATGGAAATGGGAAGATATCTCCATGGACTTTGTGGTGGATTTTGCCCGCACATCCAAGGGCTATGATTCTATTTCGGTCATTGTGGACCGTCTAACTAAGTCTGCTCATTTTATCTCAGTGGACACCAGATATGCAGCCAGGAAGTATGCTCAGATATATTTTGACCAGATTGTGACCCTGCACGGAGTTCCCCTTACTATCATCTCTAATAGAGGGTTAGTTTTTGTCTCTTGTTTCTAGGACCAATTGCAGCAATGTCTTGGTACTCATCTCCTCAGGAGCTTAGCATATCATCCACAAACTGATGGCCAAACAAAAAGGGTGAACTAGGTGCTTGAGGACATGTTGAGAGCTTATGCCATTTCTTTCCCTAAAAAGTGGGATGAATGCCTGAAGTTTGCTGAGTTTTCTTACAACAACAGCTATTAGGAGAGCATTCGTATGGTACCATTTGAAGCTCTATATGGAAAGAAATGTAGGACACCACTCAACTGGGTTGAAATGGGAGACCGTGGGTACTTTGGGCCTGATTTCATCAAAGAGGCTCGAGAGCAAGTAAGCATTATTCAGAGTCACTTGAAGGCAGCTTGGAGCCGGTAGAAAGCTTATATAGACAAGCAAAGAAGGCCCTTGCTGTTTGCAGTTGGGGATTATGTGTACCTCAAGGTGTCTCCTATGAGAGGGGTGCATCGATTTGGTGTCCATGGCAAGCTAGCCCCTCGATATGTGGGTCCTTACAAGGTGTTGGAGCAGTGTGGCCTAGTTGCTTAATAAAGTTTGTAGTACAAACTTCGTAGGTGGCGATGAAATACTAGCGGTCGAGAACGGGATTCGCTAGATAGCTTACTTAATAGCTTGGAAATCGCATTCGACGCGAAACCGTTTAAGACAGCCGAAATTCCTAAGTCGGACAACGCTTTGACGAAGCTAGATTTGGGAATTTTTGTAGGTGGATTGGATTAGAAGTAGTGTAATTTCATGGTTGGTTTTAGTAGTTTGACATACTATCTCAGGCGTAAAATAGGTGGTGTAGCTACTGGATCATCGGGTTGGATTTTCAAGCAGCTTCAAAAAGCGTGCAAGTCACGTTTTTGAACGATTCCAGCGTTTGGGTGCGATCACCCTGCCCGACTCTTGGCGTTGCCGCACCGGCCGCCCGACGCGCACGCGCACGAACGCCCGCACGCGTGGCTCCACGCTGCTAGCCACAGCCAACTGCTACCGCGCTCTGGCACACGACTCGCGCGCACACGCGCACGCCGGGGTCCAGCGAGCCTGGCTGCTCTGCCCGCCATCGCGTCCACCTGAGCCACGCTGCTCGTCGTTGCATCGAGCTACGCCCCTAGTCATGCTGCGCTCCGACCGCCGCTCGCCCGGCCACTGCTGTCGTTGACCCTTCGTGGCTGCACGCGTCTAGGCCTACCCGTCTGCCTTCGCCATCACATCCGTGTTCGTGCATCGCCATGCTATTGCCTCCCCAGACCGACGTGAGCCTCTGCAGCGCGCAGTACTAAGCCGCCGTCGCGTTGTGAGTCGTGGCACTACGGTCGCACGTCGTCCTGCCGGACTCATACGCTCACGTGGAGCCATCACCATCACGCTGCCATCCTCTCCCAATTAGTAATTGTGCCACGCCAAGCTCCCCATCCCATCACCTTGAATCGCGACGGCCGAGCCGTGCCAAGGCAAAAACCGCAGAGCTTGGCCCTACCCTCGTAATTGTGCACGTCTAGAGGTCGAGTTGGAGTCCATCTTCGTGCCAAGCTTGCTACTATTGTAGCCGTATGGTGTCGGGGCTTCAATTGGAGTTTTCCCCCACCATCGACCCCCTTAAGTCCGAACGTCATCGTCCATCTAATTAGCCTTGCGTAGTCCACCTCCTTTAAAATTAACCATGCACCCAACTAGTCCTGTTAGTTAGCCAGCGATTGGAGTCGTCCCGGCGAACTTTCATCCTCTAGTGAGGTAATGCGGAGGGTTTTCCCCGCGGCCGTCCGCCATGGACGTCGAGGCGGGTGCTCGGCCAGGGCGTCGCTCTTTGATCCTTTGTCTCAATTGAGTGGTGCAATTGCGTCTCCTTGACTTGGTTGACTCGCCTGTGCAGCAGTTTCGCCGATGGAGCAGCAGGTCACCGGGGATGCCATCGCCGTGCTTGCCATGAACCAGAACGACATCGCGCTCATGGACAACCACCCTGTCGAGTCCCGTGACTTCGTCCAGGCCATCCTTCGTGTATCTAGTGAGGCGCCTTCGCTCCTAGAGTAGTGGTAGACGCGTTGGGCTCGGTTAATTGGCCGTCGTCGGTGTCACCACGGCCAAACCCTACCGTGGTGCGTGGCCACGCCTCTATGCGGCACCAATCGTGGTGTTTATTACCTCTATCGAATGCGCTTGTGATTAGGAGTGTCATAGTGGTGAGTATTGCTGCCGAGGAGGTTCGTGCTCGCCGGAGTTTGGGCGAAGATGCCGTGGCCTCAGTTAAGTTCTGGCCATGGACCTTGAAATGAGAATTCATAGTGAACTGGGGGGGTTAAGTGCAAGCGTCAGAGAGAGTGAAATAGTGGTAAGGACCGCAGGTTCATTTAGTTGAAAGTCGGGGTCTATTTTGCATAATTGTCGGCGCGCGTGGGTCTCCCCGTGTTGGGCCACTGTTGCGCGTGGGCCGCGCTGGTGTGTTGCGCATGCGCGCGCGGGGCGCTGGAGTGGGCCAAGCCGGTCGCTCATGGGCCGCGCTGAGGAAATCGGTTTTTCATTTTCCAGTGACTTAACAAATATTTATTCAATTTAGTTTTGAGCTGAACTTTGAAAAATCATAGTAAATGTTGTAGGTATCCAAAAATAGTGAAACAAAATTTGTTAAGTTCACAAAAATGCTATCTATCTGTTGGTGTAGTTAGTTTACAGTTAGCTATGATAAATATAGGTTAATAAATTCAATTTAGAAAGCCTAGTATTATGTAGCTTAATATTTGTAGGAATTTTGTTGGCAAATCAGTGATAGCTTTAACCATGAAATTTTTATAGTAGGTTCATTAGATTATTATGTACTCATTGTAATTTTTATAGCCCTAGAGTAGGTGGATAAATAGAGTAGCTAGTGTTCCTCGTTTTATCGTATATAGAGTAAATCGATATTAAGAGTAAGAATACCTTTAGTTGCGAAGATAATATATGTCATGCGGCATACTTGTTAGTGTTAACAGTAGGTAACTTAGCATCTTAGTCGGTAGAGCTCGTTTAGTAGCTTGACAAATGTATTCGTATTTTAAGAGTTGTTGTTGCCATGTTACTAACAGGTGGGTGTAAGAGGTTGTGTCCTGTGGCCAATGGGGCATAGCTTGGTTACACTTTTTCTCTGTCTGTGTCGGTTAAGGACCGGCCATTGCATTGGGCTCTAGGCAAGTCACAGATCTATTATCCTGAGCACATACTTGGGTATGGACGCAGGGAAGACTTGTTGTTCTCTTATCGTGGGTTTCGGCTCTTTCCAGACCGACTGATTGGAGACGGGATGGTGGAGGTCCTTGCACCGCACTAAGTCCGGGACTTAGGAGCGGTAGCCTAGAGTCCATGTTTGGATAGGGACCTAGACCCCATGATAGGAGGGTGATGGTTTGGTCCTGCTTGTGCCTAGGGTACAAGCGGGGCGTATGTTTTCGGGGTACCCAGCTGGGGGCATTGATTCGCGAATTGTCGGTGTTCCGGTACGTCTTGTCTACAGTCTAGCACCGTAGTAAGAACTGAAAGATGGAAGGTGATGAAATGGAACTGATTGCTCAACTCTTGCTTGAAAGTAGAACAGGTGCTTACATAGAATGGCTAGATAATAAATTAATCATGGCTGCTAATAATAACTTAAATAAGGACTCACTATTAGTATTGCTTTCTGCAAAAAGGAAACCAGCAAACCATAAAGCTTTGCATATCCCTTGGAGTCGGGAAACTATTCCCACTAGTCGGATAAGTCTTGCGAGTACATTGTGTACTCAGGGTCTATTTACCCCTGTTGCAGGTAATGCTTGAGGAGTACCATTGTGTGAAGGATTATTCTGGTGGGCACAGACGGATCCTTGTTCTTTAGCGCTAGATGTTTATTTTTAATTCCGCTGTTTAATATTCCACACTCTGACATTGGAAATGTAATAATGTAATTTTTAAGAACTCTGGATGTATGAAATGGATTAAGTATTGTAACTCGTTCTCATTATTGGATCCTTGGGGGAAAATGTGGATCTTTCGGGCTCTCCCTTGGGGTGTGCCCGACGGAACCCGTCCGTTGTAGCTTGCTTTCGGGGTGCTCAGTGTCTGGTGGAAGACGAGCGCCTCCGTAAGTGTGTTATTTCTGGCGGTTCTGCCACAACGGGTTACATCGAGGTGTGCCAGCCTCTTCCCTAGCATCAGAGTTTTGACCCAGGCCCATGCGCTTGGACCTGGAGTGATTGGTGGCGGTATGGGTCCTCGTCGGATGAGACGAAACTCACGTCCTCAAGGTCGGGCGGGGGCGGAGCCCGCAACCTTGGACGAGATGGAAACTGCATCCTTGGAGTTGGGCGAGACAGAGCCCGCACCCAAGGGGTTGGGCGAGACGGAGCCCGCGGCCTCGAGGTCAAGCAAGACGGAGCCTGCTGCCTCAAGGTCAGGTGAGACGAAGCCCGCGGCCTTGGGCAAGACGGAACCCGCGTCCTTGGGGTCGGGCAAGACGGGTCCCACACCCAAGGGGTCGGGGAGACGGAGCCCGCACCCAAGGGATCGGACGAGACGGAGCCCGCGACCTTGGGCAAGATGGAACCCGTGGCCTCGAGGTCGGGCGAGACGGAGCTCGCAGCCTTGGGCGAGACGGAACCTGCGTCCTTGGGGTCGGGCGAGACGAAGCCCGCACCCAAGGGGTCGGGCGAGATGGAGCCCGCGGCCTTGGGCGAGACGGAACCCACGTCCTTGGGGTCGGGCGAGACGGAGCCCGCACCCAAGGGGTCAAGCGAGAGTTTGACCGCATCCAAGGGGTCGGGTGAGACGGAGCGCGCACCCAAGGGGTCGGGTGAGATGGAGCCCGTGGCCTTGAGGTCGGGCGAGACGGAGCCCGCAGCCTCGAGGTCGGGCGAGACGGAGCCCGCGGCCTTCGGTGAGACGGAACCCGCGTCCTTGCGGTTGGGCGAGACGGAGCCCGCACCCAAGGGGTCGAGCGAGACGAAGCCCGCGGCCTCGAGGTCGGGCGAGACGGAGCCCGCGGCCTTGAGGTTGGGCGAGACGGTACCCACGGCCTTGGGGTCGGGCGAGACCTTTTAATACGTCTCGAGCCATCCGGGAAAGTCAGCGTGGGCGCTAACTTCTTTGCTTTGGGTATCCCTAATATCGATACCCGACAGAAAGTAAGACACATTTACCTGAAAGGCAGATCGATGATGGTGGGAAATGGTAATCCGCCAATTTTTGGCATGATAGGTGGTGTGGTTTGGTATCCTTAGCAGACAAATTCCCACAACTATATGTTATAAACAATGAGCAGGAAGCTTCAGTGGCTATTATGAAACAGAAAAGGTGGTGTCTTACTTTCAGAAGATGGTTACATGAAGTTCTGCAGAATCAGTTAATACGTTTGCATGATATTGTGACTTGGTGTGGCACAAATGAGGAAAGGGGTAAGGCGAAATGGGACTGGGAAAATACTGGTGTGTTCACGGTCAAGTCAACTTACAAGCAGTTATGTAAGAATGATTATGGTCCCAATTTTAAGAGAAACTGGAAAGCCAAAATGCCACTAAAAATTAGAATTCTTCATGTGGTTAGTGTCTTAGGACGCTATTCTAACTAAAGATAATCTCTGCAAAAGAAAATGGAAAGGTAACTGTCACTGTGCTTTCTGTGCTGAGAAGGAAACTAAAAATCATTTGTTCTTTGAATGCTCAACTGCTAAATACATTTGGAGCCTGCTGGCTTATTCTTTAGGAACTGAATGTAGACCTGTGAATATGGATCAATGTTGGGTTTGGATTCATAATATCCTGCCTCAGGGCTCTTAGATGCATGTTGCGGGTCTGGCTGCGGTCTGCTGGGCAACTTGGCGGACCAGAAATTCAGTGTGTTTCGACAAAAAAAAGAATCAAAACTTCTACTGAGATTGTTTGCATGATATGCTCTTTTCTTATATACTGGGCAGGTATGCTAAATGACGGCTTGAAGCAGCAGGTGGTGCAAGGAGCGGAAGCAGTGAAGACGGCGGCCCTCTCGTTCCACAAGCAAGATGTGCAATCTCAGACCAATGATGATCGTCAGCTGATCCACTTCGCTGGTTGATGGAGCCAGTTTCATGTTAAGCTGTAGTTTGTGCGCCGTTCTGGGTTGTGTGGAACCCATTTAAACTTGTTGGGTCTGTTTTGTTGGCGCTCCGTATCTTAGTTCTGGGAAGTATTGGTAGGTTGCATCCATGCATAAGTTCCCTTTGTGTCCGTATGCATGGATCAAAACTGGATCGCCTTGTAATTTTGTTGCCATGGTAATGAAATTTGGTTTTACTGGTGTGAAAAAAATGTAAGCATAGAGGATCCAAAATAAGCCTTCTTCTACATACGGATAGTACCCTGAACCACCGGTGACACAACATTTCATCTTGGTGGGAGTGCGAGGGTTTTCAAAGACGTTTTGGCGCCTTGCGGGAGGCAAAAGCGTAGACAAAAGACCCAGGCTGACCTCTTCACTCAGAGTGTGCAACACTTTGAACCCTAACTGCTCCATGGCTGCATCTAGCTCCAACTCCTACCAGTGGTCGGCACCATCCCAGGGCGCCGTCGCGAGAAGAACACCGGCTTCCAGCGGAGGAGGCTACAACAGGTGGGGGCTGCCCATCCCGTGCTTTCCTTATGTTTCCTAAGTGCGCAGTTTGGTTTTCTTTCAATGTAAATCTGTATGCCTTATTATTCACGATCGAACTCAAGTTGGCTTCCTTTCAATCTGAGTACTGGAATTGTGTTTTTCTTAGTTTTATAAGTGCGCAATTTCGTTTTGTTTCAATGCCAAACGTAAAAATTGTCTGCCTTACAGTTCATCACCGTATCATACGGAGTTCTCCGGGTGGTACTAGGAACTAGCCAGCGGTGATGGTACTGTGCATTCACTGCCGCTTAGTTGTAAAATTTCCAATCCCGCGTTTGAACCCTCCTGCGCGGAACTGATGAAAGTTCGATTATCGCGTGTCGTAAAAGTTACGCAGAGAGCAAACAACCCCTACCCCAACATCCCCCCACCCCCACCGCCCCCTCCCTCCCCCACATACACATAGCTTTTCTTGTCCTCATTGCTGTTGTTCGTCATAGCCGCTCCTGCTCATCATCACTACTCAGCTCTTGCTCCACGCTGGTGCACATCACCGGCTTGCCAGCACAGATCCACCGCCGAACGAGCTACTGCTATCACCGACATTGCCACTCGTGCTCACCACCGCTAGATCCAAAGGCAAGTGTAATAAGGCCTTACTTGCATTGCCATCCCTTCTCCTCAAAACTCATCCCCTTAGGCCTTGTTTGAATGCATGTATATTCACTTCAATGCACATGTATTGGAGTGGATTAGAATAAAACTTAGTTTAATTCTACTCCAATCCACTTCAACATATGTGGATTGAGATGGATACATGTGCATTCAAACAAGGCCTTACTAATGTTTATTGATGCAATTCTACGGCAGGGCGGCCTCATCTCTTCCGCTGGTGGTGTCCTTCTAGATGAAGGAGGCCCCCAACATGAGGAACGCAGTGGACAACCTCTCAAATGATGTGCTTGCCGACATCTTCTACTACCTCATCGCTCGGTCCTTGTGCTGCTGCAAGTGTGTCTATCGCTCCTTAAAGCGTGTCATCTCCGACTCCTATCACCGTAAGAAATTTTCACAGACTGTCGTCGGCTTCTTCTATGGCAGTTGGTGGAAGGGAAATCACCACTTCACCAGCTTCACCGATGAATGGCCCTCCTTGTCCTTCTTGCCTTTCCCCATTCAAAAAGTCCTAGTCTCAGATTGTTGCAGTGGCCTCATCCTTTCTGGTGTGCTGGGCCTGATGGATTACGACGTTGTGTTGTCTGCAATCCGACGACCCACAAATGGCATGTACTGTCGTGTAGCATCCGTTCTGTTGGTCAGGCTCGCTTAGGTTTCAACCCAACGTCCTCGCACTTCCATGTAATTGAATTTGTTGAGGTGGAGGGTCCGTGCGTAGATGTGGAGATCTACTCATCTAAAACTGCATTATGGATCTTTAAGGAATCTAAATAGGGCAAGGGTATTATTCTACGTTCAAAATCGAGAAGTGTTTTTCTTAATAGTTTTATGCACATGCTTGAGTACTCTATGATAGTTGCTGTGGATATGGAGGGAAAGACATGGAGGACAATTCGTAAACCACGTGGTGCTAAAATATCCATCCATCAAGCTTAGGGTCACCTTGTGTGAGTTGTGCTGATTTTCACAATATGTCTTGGCTTTTAATGTGGATACTTGAAGACTATGATACTAATAACTAGAGATTGAAGCATGTTGTGGACATGGAGGAACTGTTTGGACACATGAATATTAAAGTTGGTTCTAAGCTTTGTGATCAGGAGTACAGAGTGATTACAGTTCACCCAGAATAGAATTTCATTTTCCTTGTTGGGAAGGATAGAACACTGATTGCATATGACATGAATCGCAAAAAGGTTCATGTCATCCATGCCCATGTCATCCGCTTTTGTAGATCAAGAGGGTGTTTCCATATGAACAGGTCTTACTATCTTCCTTATGTTCCCTTGTTCATGGAGTCATTAGCAGAGTAGTAAAGGTGCATTTGTTGTATTTCGTCGTCACGACAGTCTTTGTTCAGGTAGGGAGTTGTTTTTATTCTATGAATGTATAGGCCAATTTTGGCTTGTTAACTAAAGGAATGGTATGTTCAATATTATTAATTCTGCTGCTTTGTTCAGATTGTGGATCAGAGATGAAGAAGAGGGGTTCCATGGTGCATTGGCTATCAATCCGAAGGATGCATTAATTATATTCATTTATGCCTAGCAAGCAGGAGTGCCACATGGGAGGAGCACAGCTACGTCGTTTCATTATGTAAGTCTGTAGAGAGCAGTACCTTTAGTTTGCAATCTATGTACCGCTTGTGTTAGAACATCAGTTGAGAAAGATATTATGGTAAGCGTCTATTGTTATTGTAAAAATATGGTTTATGGATACAATGATTATATCTGTATGCTTTGTGTTCAGTAAGCAATTAAGGGTCGTTTATTGTTTTGTTATCACCACCGTCGTTGGTGGTGCAAACATCCAACACTATCGCTATATGCATTATACGGCAGGGATCAAAAGTGTATCACTGCTAAATCGTTTAGTAACCCGACACCGAATAAACGATCATCAAAGGTGGATCGTGGTGCAAGACAACAGTGACCATGACCTTTGAACTAGCGGTTCATACGCTGAAGCGACGGTGGTGTTAACCTCTACATAGACGTCTCGGCCGTCAAAGCGACAGCGAAGCTGCACCGTAGACAGTCGGGTTGAAGTACAAGGCGACGGTGCTGGTGACCACCACACAGGCGGTTGATGTGCCCACACGACGGTGATGATATCCTTGACCCAGATGGATCGTTTGCTAATGCGGCGGTGTTAGTGTATACCCACAGATGGGCCGTGCTCCAATACGATGGAAGTAAGGACTATATCACAGACGAATGATAAGCCAATACGGCGGTGTAGTCTACACCACAATTGGTCTTAGATGACGACGATCATGCTATGACTATCACTGTCGACAGCTTACTGCC
Organism: Miscanthus lutarioriparius; assembly: GCA_904845875.1. Classification (NCBI taxonomy): domain Eukaryota; kingdom Viridiplantae; phylum Streptophyta; class Magnoliopsida; order Poales; family Poaceae; genus Miscanthus; species Miscanthus lutarioriparius. The sequence goes on along the minus strand of CAJGYO010000019.1, from coordinate 30,216,600 downwards.
GAGGCCAAAATTGGATTGTGATGGAGGTTACGACGCGACTGTAAAAGGTGCGAGTGTAGTGGTGTCTAAGCGCAAGATCTTGCCAGGAGGAGTCAAGTTATGTCTCCTACTCAGGGTGGATGTAGGTTGCTAGTGGAGGAGAGGCTAGACGGAGGATACTGCATTTGCCCAGGTGAGCTGACCTTACACTAGGGGAAGAACTGGGTGTCGAGGGAAGAGGCCAGATGGAGGTGGAGCGGCCAAGGAGGAGGTCGGGCGAAGGGGGCATCGGGCGGTAACACGCCAGGCTCGGGCGAGCAGGGTTCGGGGCGAAGCAACACTAACCCTCAAGGAAAGCAGCAAAACCACCAAGGAAATAACTCCTGGTGGCCAACACTCAAGGAAGGACCGCCAAGGGTAAAGAGTCAGGGAAATAGCTATTACCTTGAGGGCCGACTGCCACAAATCAATTCCTTGAGGGCTGAGTCATCAAGAAAACAAATAAGTGGTCAGATTATTAACACTATCAAGGAAATGTAACAACAGCCAAGGTTATATGTTTCCTTGAGTGCCGAAGACACTCAAAGAAATGTAACGACATCCAAGGATATATGTTTCCTTGAGTGTGACATCCAAGAAAATGTAACACCCCTCAAGGATTTATGTTTTCTTTAGGGCCAATGACACCCTATATACCTTGAGAACCGATGACCCTCAAGGATATATATAGGAAAAAGGAGAAATAATCACATGTTTGTTATAGTTAGGAGTCAAAGTCACGACCTAAGATTTCGCGTGAAACCCACTTACCACTACACCACGAAGTTTTTTGTGACTAAGTGAATGTCACTTTCTTTTTTGTTTTCGCTTTAGTGGGTCTTAAAATGAATATTAGAGAGACTAAACAATTTTAAATGAAAAAGTTTGAACTAAAAAGTTTTATACCTCGTCGAGTACTACAACTTTGGTTTAGGTTGTATCTCCATCTGAGGTTATTTGAAATAATTTAAAATTTTGAAGTCCAAAAATATGATAACTTAAAACATAGTTTGTGGACTTCAAATAATTTCAATGAAAAAGTCATCAACTACTAAGTTGTATATCTCTTAGGGCTATGCAACTTTGATATAAACTTTGCCACCATACGATATTAGTATGTTTGCATGTTAGTTTTAAATCTAACTAGGCATCTCAAGCTAAGTGTCAGTATGCATTCTTTAATGCATAACAACACAAAATTATACCTTTTGTTGGATTAATGTACTAAGAAAAAAATGTGTTTCATTTCACAAACATTTCCATGGAACATTTATGTCTCTAAAATGCAATGTCTAACTAATAATAATACATTGAGTTCAATATATCGGTGGTTAAGAGAAATATGACTATAAACTAAAATATTTTCCTTGGCATGTACAATAATTTACTTGAGGGTTTGCACCCAAGGAAACTAGCACTTCCTTGGTGGTTTCCAGTTACACCCAAGAAAATGTGAATTACCTTGGCGGTGTCTAATAACACTTAAGGAAATATGAATTACCTTTACGGTTTTGAATAGCACCCAAGCAAATGAGGAAATACCTTGGCGGTTCATACTATCACTCAAGAAAATATGGAATTAACTTGGCGGTTTCAGTTAGCACTCCAGAATATACATTTTCTTGGAGGTTTCGTACAACCTCCAAGGTAATGATATATCCTACGGGGTTCAATTTCGTCTCTCAAGGAAATTGCTGGCCCTAAGGATATTCAGTTTTCTGGTAGTGCAGGAAGATAAGCCACCAAAACATAAAAGTAGGATCCTCCTCCACGTTTGAATGAGGGACCGAGAGGAAAATTTGAGGGCCTTCTACTTTTAGGGGTTCTGTTGGACCTATGTTTTTTTATCTAAGCCCTTAAATTTTAGTTAGGGCATTTTTTAGGGCTCTGCCGGAGTTGCTCTTCGAGCCAAGATGGATTTGTGGTTTAAGGGTGTGCATGCCAAATCTCTATCTCTTATAAAGCAAAACTCCACCATAATATTTCTCTGTAATTTCGTGAAGCCACATCATCTCAAGACCCCACCAAATCATTAAGCTAAGTTATAAATTGCACGCCCACCAAATACCAACAAAGAATGAAGAGACATCCAAATAATTGCGGCAAAACCATTAAGGAACCAAGGGTTATATAACATTATTTATCCATCATGGACATGGACAGCCTACGACTCCACACAATAAATTGGAATTTAACCATACAGGCCGCTTCCTCTCTCCAATGACATATATATTTTGCCTCGGCCGAAGCCACTGCATAGCTAGACACGTACTCTCGACTGCAGCCCGTGCCCGTGTCTACTATCGTGTAGAGGCAGAATGCAAACTGGCAGTCTGGCACCATGCAGCATACGCCATCAATCTATAGGTTCACCACATGCGGCTCCATATATGAGTATCGCAACAAATTCAGGAGTACCGCTGCTACACATGCTTCCTCTTCCTCTGTTGCTAGAGAATCAATTCTCTCCCGGAAACTATATTCTCCACAAATCATGGTAAGGTATTTCTCTCTTGCTTCAGTGTATTACATATATAATCATCCATTTTTTTCAATTTGATTCTACAGTTTCTCCTTACTGTTTTAACGTGATTGCTCACTTATTTCTTTATTTTGTTGCAGATATCCAGCCTTTTCTGTTTGTACAAATTTGATGTTTCAGTTCTATCGATAGAATCGGCACAATCACAAGTTTAATTTAAAGTATTATTAGATGATAAACCACACCATTTGAATTTTGGGCACGTTCTTACGTGTTCAAATAAAAAATGGCATGTGCTCATAGTTTATCCGAGATACACTTATTCTATATGATTAAGAATTATGCAACGCACACACGTCTTCGTCTTATATGCTCATCGCCATTCAAGGTTGATACGGGGATTATGCTGATGCCCTTTTGCACCCATTTGTGTTTTATATGCCATATAAAATGTGTCCACTGTTGGTACTAATGGTTTTTATATTTCCCCTCTAGGATACAAATTGTATTATATTTCATCATGCTACCCCTAAATAATTCCTTTCCTCTTCTATAATATTTTCTTCATTCGTCATATAAATTACATTCTAAAATTTCGCAGCAAACGCATGGGAAATTCTTTTAGCTAAAGTAACGTCAAAGGCACTAAGAGTGGAGCCTAGGCCACAGTGCAGTACAGAGCCCGGGGCGTGGTGCAAGAATACAAATTGAGCACGCTGATTGTGGCCAGATGGAAATATATATATATGGGATATATAAGACACTCTTATTGATTTCCCTATAGCGACACAAGCGGCATTCAGCTAATCTGAAAGAAACAGCGTCTTTCGGGTAGGCCAAAACTCTGTAACTCGTGCGGTCTTCCCCTCACTTGGATCACAAGATGATGCAAGAGAATTGGTCCCAAATTTCCACTTCCCAGCAGCCATGGTTGACCACAAACGCAGGCAGGACACAGACTTACATGCATGCAGCCCTACCTCGAACTCGAAGCACTATAAATAGGGCCATGTGCCCCATGTGTATATCATCCACACCCCTAGCTCTCAAATCGAAGCTGCCGCAGAGACCTTACTGCTTAAGCAAGTAGCTTCACCGAGCTAGTGTGCAGGTTGCCATGGCGGCTCCTACCTTGATGCAATGCTTGGTCGCCATTTCCCTCCTCTCCTGTGTCACCCACGCACAGCTCTCGACCACGTTCTACGCATCCTCCTGCCCCAACCTGCAGACCATCGTGCGGACGGCGATGACCCAGGCCGTCAGCGCTGAGCCGAGGATGGGCGCCTCTCTGCTCAGGCTCTTCTTCCACGACTGCTTTGTTCAAGTACTAGCTAGAATCCTCACACTGTTCATCTAGCTGTTCTTATAACAACTAACAACACACCATTTCTGCATGCTATGCTGGACAATTCAGTTTAACCGCGATGTATGTATGCCTCCGGTAACACTATGTGATTGTGATGCCAGGGTTGCGACGGATCGATCCTTCTCGACGCCGGAGGGGAGAAGACGGCCGGCCCCAACGCCAACTCGGTGCGCGGCTTTGAGGTCATCGACACCATCAAGACGAACGTGGAGGCCGCGTGCCCCGGCGTCGTGTCGTGCGCCGACATCCTCGCGCTCGCCGCGCGCGACGGAACGAATCTTGTACGCACGCCTACTAGTTTCTTTGTTTATGACATGCGCTGCGCCTGCGCGTCATATCAGTTATCCAGTGTGTATGGTCGGCATGCGTCTGACACTTTTCCTTCGTTTGTTGTTGTTGTGCGTATACGTACGTAGCTCGGCGGGCCGACCTGGAACGTGCCGCTGGGCCGGCGGGACTCGACGACGGCGAGCGCCTCCCTCGCCAACAACAACCTCCCGGGACCCGGGTCCAGCCTTGCCACCCTCATCTCCCTGTTCGGCAGGCAGGGCCTGTCGGCGCGCGACATGACGGCGCTGTCGGGCGCGCACACCATCGGGCAGGCCCGGTGCACCACCTTCCGGGGCCGCATCTACGGCGACACCAACATCAACGCCTCCTTCGCGGCGCTGCGGCAGCAGACGTGCCCGCGGTCGGGCGGCGACGGCACCCTGGCGCCCATCGACGTGCAGACGCCGGCGAGGTTCGACACGGACTACTACACCAACCTGCTGTCGCAGCGGGGCCTGTTCCACTCGGACCAGGAGCTCTTCAACGGCGGGTCGCAGGACGCGCTGGTGAGGCAGTACAGCGCCAGCGCCTCGCTCTTCAACAGCGACTTCGTGGCGGCCATGATTAAGATGGGCAACGTTGGGGTGCTCACCGGCACCGCCGGACAGATCAGGCGCAACTGCCACGTCGTCAACAGCTAGTAGATAGATATGCCTAGATACGGATCGGATATACTTCTAGCTAGCTTGCTGTTGCTGTCGATTGACCGCCCATGGATGGGTCGAAATCGACCGACATGTACAGCTAGCTAGCTAGATTCTCATGAACTACACTACTCGATCTCTAGTATATAGTAGAATAAGTGGTGAACGACCACGCAAGGAGTGAACGAAGCAGTGTCCAGGTCATATCGAGATGATTCACCTAATGTTATAGTAAACCACTTAGCAAGGAGTTGCTATAATCTCGTAAATTAACATAGTAATTATCGTAACTCAAAGTAGCTACAGAATAAGTTATTTTAAAGCCAACTACAGGGCAGTGTGTATATATATATATATATATATGTTAGTAAAATCAATGTATTTAAAAAAATAAAAACATCTTATAATTCGAAATGGATGGACTACTACCAGCGTTCAGCTATTCATCAAGCGTGCATCGAGTCCATCTCCCTCCTGGGTAGCGTACCTGTGTGACGTGGTCGGTCTGGGAAACTTCCTCTCGTATACGTGCGCCAGTCCAAGAGGAGTCAGGACTCACGCATAAAGAATTCCGGGTGGTGAACGGCCGCTTCTGATTGTGAATATGGTATTTGTGGCGAGAAACGAACAAATGAAAAACATGCAATAATTCACGAGGGAGAGGAGCGTCGTTAGCGACGTGGCCGCCACCGCCAGCCTGGTCCGTGCGTGCCGGACCAGACAGACTACCGGTCAACCAAATCCGGCTAATGATCGGATCAAGCTGCAGAGTTTGGCCCAGAATTTTGTACGTGATGCATCATGCATGCAAGTGCAGGCGTCAACGACCGCCATGCATGCACGCGCATAGCCTGCCGCATCCCCCTGCCTACGAACTGAAGGTCGAGCCTCGAGAAGCTAGATCAGGCCACCCTGAGCATCTCTCGTCTCATCGATCCACCATCGAGCTCTTTTCTAGCAAAAAAGCAAACTGCTCTCTACTCTCATCTCTTCTATCTAAATAAAGGGCTACTCCTAGGTGGCTAGCTAGTAGGCGCACAAGCTAGCCATGGCCACATTCACCTGCAGGTCCATGACCTTCCTCGCCCTCGCCGTCATCCTCGTTGCCCTGCTCACCGGCGCCGCGGACGCGCAGCAGCTCTCGCCCAACTTCTACTCCAAGACATGCCCGAACCTGGCCACCATCGTGCGGCAGCAGATGGCGTCCGCCGTGGCGGCGGAGAAGCGCATGGGCGCCTCCATCCTCCAGTCCGAATGTTCTTCCACGACTGCTTCGTCAATGTAAGAAGAGCCGCATGCATGCAACTGCAACCCATGCATGCATCAATGTGCCGACATCCTCGCGCTCGCCGCCCGTGACAGGGTCAACCTGGTTAGTAGTAGCTAGCAGGACTCTGCTTCTGCTTCCTCTTCCTCCCGTGACGACTGACGACCTCTCGTTACAATGCAGCTGGGAGGGCCGACTTGGAGCGTGCTGCTGGGCCGGAAGGACTCGCGGACGGCGAGCCAGAGCCTGGCCAACTCGAACCTGCCAGGCCCGGGGTCCAGCCTCGCCACCCTCATCAGGATGTTCGGCAACCAGGACCTGTCGGCGCGCGACATGACGGCGCTGTCGGGCGCGCACACCGTCGGCAGGTCGCAGTGCCAGTTCTTCCGCACCCGGATCTACACCGAGAGCAACATCAACGCCAGCTTCGCGGCGCTGCGGCAGCAGACGTGCCCGCGCTCCGGCGGCGACGCCACGCTGGCGCCGTTCGACGTGCAGACCGCCGACGGGTTCGACAACGCCTACTACCAGAACCTGGTGGCGCAGAAGGGCCTGCTGCACTCGGACCAGGAGCTCTTCAACGGCGGGTCGCAGGACGCGCTGGTCAGGCAGTACAGCACCAACGCCGCGCAGTTCTCCGCGGACTTCGTCTCCGCGATGATCAAGATGGGCAACCTCATGCCGTCGTCAGGGACGCCCACGGAGGTCAGGCTCAACTGCAGGAAGCTCAACTAGCTAGCTAGCTAATTGAAATTGAAACCAAGGTCATCATGCATGGTCAGGTTTATATATTATATTACATGATGAAAGGATAATTCCAAATGTGTAGTGCACTTGTTCGTCCGCTCAAGTTCTCCGGCCGGGTGACAGCACGGAAGTGTAATAAGACAGTATATATATATATATGTACACTGTATGTCTGAATGTCAGATCACAAGATTACATAATACAAAAGGCTGGCATTATATTACTGTATCACACAGTTCCGTCCAATTTACTATCACAGTCCCAGGATAGCTTCATCATGCATGTGCCTAGTATATTCCTTTGGTCGATCACAATCATCACAAAATAAAAGATGGTTGTTTTTGGATAATATTTGGTCATAGACACATTACTTTTGGCCACAACTTTGGTGGTAGAGGGAGTATCTTATTAAGTCTTCAGTACAAGTAAAAGACGAAGACATGCATGATGTGTGCGATTTCCAAAAATCCCTACCATAATTTGGTAGTATTAAGGATGTTCTTCACTGCAAGTACCCTCTAGCCTCACTACACCACGTCACCAAGATTGACGATGTCAGAGACTCACCTTGTACCAAATTCCAGCACAATGCACTTTTTGAGGTAACACACTGTGGTTTTATTTTTTGGCATCTAGTTGACACCGGAAGATTTATATCACGCACAGTGCAACGACGAAAGGTAAAACAAAATCCTCTGGAACTGCTTAGGATTTTTTGGCATCTAGATGGACAACACTTACTATTAGGATTCTGTTCCACAAACAAATAATGGAAGCCTAATCTTTTTCTTTCAAAGAGAAAAGGGAGAAAAAGGAATGAGAAGAATTACGCAGTACTTTTCAGCAAAAGAGCAGTATTTTTTTCTCACAACGCATTAGCATAAGCCAAATTTCAGCGAAACAATGCAGGCGGTTCACACTGTATTGTACATCCGATATTTTGCCAGTCACAGTCACAGGCATGCTGACCGTAGGTAGCTGCAGTTTCCACATGGATAATGGATTTAGCTCGCCTCGAGGAGAACCAAGGTCCATGACTCCATTGGCTTGTGTACTGCAGATGCGGCGCCCATGCAGATTGCCCTGGGTACATGTCGTTTTCATGCTCACACCGAGGGGAGGTCAACCCATGGAGCTTCTACGGCTACTCGCTACCCAAGAGAAGGAAAGCGTAGTGGTCAGAGCTGTTTACGCATTTCTGCATGCATGGTGCAGGCAACCGGCATCGGTCGAAGTCCAAATTAGCAGCCCCGGTCGCCACATGATGTTAGTGCGGCCGACTCCCAGTAGGCCAGTACCATAGAGAACCGAGCACAACACTCTTCTCCGATCCAATCACCCGAGTTGGACCTCGACCACTGCTTCCCTCTGGTCGGTATCACCACTGTCCACTACGGCACACCGCAGTGGGTCGGCCGGCGTCTGGCCCTTTTTCGCAGCAGCCGTGCGCTAGACTGGTGCGATACCGAGTTGTGGAGCAGAAACTCTCACAAGCGGCAGTCTCGGCACGCCACATGCGAGCAGAGTGGCCACCGCTGAGTGCTGGCGCTGGCGGGTGCTCGCCAGCGACGCCCGCGCGCTCGCGGAGGGGTGCTGTCGTGTCTCTCTGCGTCCCATGTTCGACGTCCCGTCCGCAGAGGCAGGCAGCGCGACGTGCGCCAGACAGCCCGAGCGGCTTCGGTGCGGCCGTGCGGCGGCACTGATCTGCGCCACAGCTTTATCACAGATTGGCCGGTCAGGCTGGGATCTTTTGCCGGACTCTGCTATTGCACTAGCCCTTAGTTTAAGAGACACAAGCGTTACAATTTCGAGTGTACATTTAGAACCCAAAGGTAACTAACATTGTTAGCATCTGCTCTCTTTCTCTCTCATTTGTTTCTGTCAAGGCACAGTATCCATATATTTTCAGTCTCCTGTTGATCTCTAGAGAATGTAACTTAGACGGCAAATTTTGGGTCTTAATATGATAATTTAGCTGCAAATTTATGGGGTTTATCGATCTACACTTTATAATGGCATAGTGACAAATGCACGAACCCCGAGTATCGCTATGAAGGCCATAACCGCCCCTAAGGGTTTGTTTGGATACTTGTGTATTTACTTCAATCCACATGTGTTGAGATGGATTAGAGTGTAAGTTAGTTTAAGTTTCACTTCAATCCACCCCGGCACATGTGGATTGCGATGGATACGAAGGTGTCCAAGCGAGGCTTAAGGTGGAAATGAACCGGACGATGGGTCCAAACAGCTTTGATGGTAACAAACGCATCAACACAGGTGAGTAACTTTTATTCAAGATTTAGGTGTTAATTTATTCTACTTTTACTATTTAGAGGTGAGGTTTAGAGGGTATACTTTACATTTTTTTATACAGGCGGAGCTAGCTAATTTTCAATGCTTATTATTGTTGACGATGATTATTGTCCAACCAAATTAATAGCTAGATGTGTTTCTTTAGAAGCGTCACGTTATTCCTCAAGCCACAAGCCAAATAAATAATTAAATAATCTTATAGAAACACTAAAATAAAAAGTAGAAACATTTGGCAATCAATTTGATAGAGTCTAATCATCGTCAACAATAATACCGTTGGATCTATTTTGTTTCTAAAATATTACCCATCCATATCATTATGGAAAATAGCTTAAAGTAACTCTCTGAAAATATGTCTAAACTACATATCTTTGTTATTATGAAATAATTAAAATGACCCTGTAATCTATCTTCATCTAGATTAGCCACCTATGTCATTATACAAAAATAATTTAAAATAAGTCCCTAAATTTACATAGAAATTACACGCATATACCATTATACAAAAGATATTCAAAATACTTCCTCGTATATGCTTTTAAAATTACTTACTTCTGAAGTTGGTAGTTTTAGAAGAAAAATAACTTAACGTATACATGTCACCGTGCATGCTATCTACACATGTAGCAGTAAGCATATCAGTTTCCATGCTATAACACATATAGCGTCCAAACTAAGATTTTAACTATATAGACGCCAAACATACTTTGAGGTGCACCAATGAAAGGCGATGGAAAAGGTTTAGAAGAATTTGTAACCAATGTAACGCCTGAAGACCAGATTGAGCAAATCAACCGAGGCAGGAGGCACCCACTATACTATACCATTTACATTCACGTACCGTCGCAAGCAAGCAAAAAAAAAAAAAGCAGCTAAAATGCAGGGTTTTAGGTACCTTTCGATCATGTTCCGAACCTTCCCACAGCACGCAAAGACGGCAGGAAAAGAGAGCGCAAAGCAACCGAGGTGCGGGCGGGAGTCAGGGCCACCCTCCCGCTTTGTTCCCCAAAAGCCAGGACCGACCCAGCCCGATGCGCTGCTCCTCCATCGCCGGTGCTGGATGCCTGGCACTGGCACGGTGGTGCGCCGCGCACAACCGCAACCAAGGCCACCACTCGCGTCCACCAATCACCGCCGTCAAGCGCGGCGCGGCACACATTTTGTACCTGCGGAAGGAACAGATTGGAGCGGTCCAGCGCTATAAATACACAGAAATGGCCAGTGCCACTTCTTGCTCTGCTTCAGTAGTGGCTGAGCCAGGAATGGGTACGTCGTTGGCGAGAAGTGTTGCTCTTCTTACTCTGCTCTGCCTGCTTCTTCCGTGTCATGCGAAGCTCTCCACCAAGTTCTACGCCAAGTCGTGCCCCAGCGTGGTCACCATCGTGCGGTCGGTGATGGCGCAGGCAGTCGCCAAGGAGCCCCGGATGGGCGCGTCCATCATCCGCCTCTTCTTCCACGACTGCTTCGTCAATGTCGGTCACCATTTAGTATTATCCTAATAATGTTCATCCTGTTAGCCTAGGTTGCCACTCATCAGACATCAGTGTGCAGTGCACTGAGCCACTGATATGTGCGTATGCGTGTGTGTGTGCGCGCGCGCAGGGTTGTGACGCGTCCATCCTCCTGGATGACACGCCGACGTTCACCGGCGAGAAGAACGCCGGAGCCAACGTCAACTCCGTCCGCGGGTACGAGGTGATCGACGCCATCAAGACGCAGGTCGAGGCAGCCTGCAAGGCCACCGTGTCCTGCGCAGACATCGTCGCCTTGGCGTCTCGTGACGCCGTAAACTTGGTCAGTTCGTCTATTGCTAATGCTAAGAGACAACACGAACGCAATAATCCAGTGTCCAGCACTGCACGTTTCCAATTGACGGTTGACGCTGATCTGCATGCAATGCAACGCAGCTCGGAGGCCCAACATGGAACGTGCAGCTCGGCCGGACGGACTCGCGCACGGCGAGCCAGAGCGCGGCCAACGCCAACCTCCCGGGCCCGGGCTCCAGCGCGGCGTCCCTCGTCTCCGCGTTCGCGGCCAAGGGGCTCTCGGCGCGCGACATGACGGCGCTCTCCGGCGCGCACACCGTGGGGCGGGCGCGGTGCCTCTTCTTCCGCGGGCGCATCTACGGCGAGCCCAACATCAACGCCACCTTCGCGGCGGCGCAGCAGCAGACGTGCCCGCAGACCGGCGGCGACGGCAACCTCGCGCCGTTCGACGACCAGACGCCCGACGCGTTTGACAACGCCTACTACACGAACCTGGTGGCGTGGCGCGGCCTGCTGCACTCGGATCAGGAGCTCTTCAACGGCGGGCCACAGGACGCGCTGGTGAGGAAGTACAGCGGCAATGCCCGCATGTTCGCCAACGACTTCGCAAAGGCGATGGTCAAGATGGGCGGCCTTGCGCCGGCGGCCGGAACGCCCACGGAGGTCAGATTGAACTGCCGGAAGGTGAACTAAGAATGGCTTACATTCAGGGACGGGACAAGAACGGCGACGGGGGGAGTTGTCTGAATTCCGAAACAGAGCACTCCACCGTACCTTTCCTTTTCGTTCCAAGGTCTCTTTGTTCCCTAGGCATGATACAAGTGAAAATAATTAAGATAATCTTAAAATGTTTCATGCTCACCCCGGATCCACACGGAGACGTATTTTTTTTTCTTCCTCTTTTTTTGCATTGAAACCATCTTTTCAAGTGTATCAAGTATCAACAGAACGAGCTTTTTCCCGACGTCTCGTCTTAACAAGCTTCATGACAGTAGGTGGTTCGTAATCGTAACGATGGGTACCTAAAACGCCTGTTGACAATGGATCTTGTCTTTTTCTATGATAAATCTATTACCTTCTTATGTCAGTGCGAAAAGAAACCACCACGTTATCTAAGAAGGCTAGAAAACACCACATCTCATACAATAAAGAAAGTAAGACCACCGTTTTCGTGCGACAATCGTCGCTCCGTCAGTCCGTCCCTCCCTGCGACACCAAAGCCGCCGCGCCGCTGGCCCTGCTCCCCGCGACCATGGTGGCGGCGCCCTTCCCCATCCCCTCCCGACGGCGGCCGCTGCGCCCTTCCCCATCCCGACGGCCTTGCGTGCGTGGGTATCGGTGACGGGCAGCCACCCTCGGGCTCTGGATCCGTGCAGGGCGGACACGGTGGTGGCGGATTCCCTCGGCTACGTCCGCGTCGTCACCGCTTAATTAATCGCCCCGTGAGGCCCTCGTTGCGCTCGTCTTCTCGCTGCCGCGTCGCGCTTCGCCGTCGTCTCGCTGCGCCTCAGCACAGCAACAGCTGGTGTGCCGGATCCAGTGCCGCGTCGCGCAAGCCAACCGGAAGCCCGTTCCCCGTCGCACCAGAGCTCAGATCCAGCGAATCGAGCGGCGTGGCCAGGAGCGCGCATTCGGTCGTTGAGTCGTTGGGGCCTCGCTGCGCCGTCGCCTCGCCGTCGTCGCCGACCGCTCGAGCTTCCCGCGCCGGCCCGCGCTTCCAACCCCCAGCGGTTCCCCGAGTCGCGTACACGGTGGCACCCCCTCTGCTCCATTCGCTTCTTGCCGTCTCCCAGGTGAAGCAAGACCATCCCTCTCCTGTCTGTTGCTCCTATTGCGGTTTCCTCTGTGTTCCTCTTCTGATCTGTGCTGCAGGTTGACGGATTCATTCCATTTGTACAAGGAAAGCCAGGTGCTTACTCTTAATCTCCATTCCCATCTATCCATCTATTACTCACTACTGCACATATCAATATATCTATTTGTTTCCCTGCATTGGGAACACCTGTGTAACTTTGATTTGCAGAGCTGCTCTTCGTTTTCATGGCAGTACGCGTTATTTCCCCACTAATCCCCATCCCCATCTCCATATTGTTCAGCATATCAGTAGATCTATGAGTGGGTAGCGCTAAATCCTCTTTATGTCCTTTGCCGCTTGAGTTACTTATTTAATTAATGCACTTGGCAAAACTCATCTTCGCATCCAGGGATGAAATAATTATGTCTTTAATTCATCATGGATATGCAAGTTCCTTTCAGTTATCATTCTATCCCATGTGTTTTCCACCTTCACAGTGTTAGCTTGGTTGCGCTGCAGTTACCATGTATCATCTTCAATTCAATTCTGTTTTAACCATAGTCTATATGGATCACAAATTTGTAAATTTTATATATGATGGTAGCGAATAGTATTAAAAGTTTCAATATTATTTTAATAAAATTCCACTGCTTTTATTGTCATTGTTATATTACAGGTTGCTGTGAGAAAGTATTAATTGACAAGGATGATGTTGCCAAAGGGCTTCACGGAGGTTGTCACCCACTACAGCATAGCCAAGCTTGTAGTGGGAGCAGCAGTAGATGAATACTACTCAAAGTATGTGTCACAGTCTTGTATGCACACTCTGTTTGTTTGTGCTGCTAGGCTCTAGATTCGCCATGATCCACCATTGCGGCGGCCTCATCCAGGCGTCGTCTAGGCAAAGCCCCATGTGAGACGTAGTACCAATTTTTCCCTTTTGTCCTTCTCCTGATTCATCTCCATAAATTGGATTAGCGTATTCTAGGTCCGCCTCATAGTCTGCCACCACAGATTTGATTGTCATATGTTAATAAATTGGATTAGCGTATTTTAGAGCCTCCTCATAATCTGCCACCACAAATTTGATTGTCATATGTTAGTGTAAGTCTGGCTCTGGGATTGATTTGTCATGTCCTATTTGGGGGCTACGACCATTGTACTAGAACCAGTGCATCCTTACAGGGTCCTCTGCATTGCTAGACATATAATGAGGTGACCATCCAATGTGAGGCCATGCTTACAATCTATGGAATTCGGTATGCCAAAAATTTTGGTTTACCGCCTTATTTTACCTCTGTGGTAGTAGCACTAAAGTAATGGCGCTGTTTTTTTTTACCAAATGAAATAGTCTACATGATTACGTTTCACACATGATTTGCATCCAAAGATGATAGGTGTCTATGCATGGTACTCTTGATTTCCTTCGCCTTACACACCTATACCACAAATAAGACTGAATTGAGCCATGCGATTTTAGCTCTCTGTGTTTAGTCGATCCAAAATGTTGTTCAAACTATGCGCCTTACCTTCAGGTGCCTTAAATTGTCATGGTGTTTCTCATATTGCTAAACTAATTTTATGATACCTCATAACTGCCATCATATTTTACCAATTTGCGGCTACGGATTCCGGCGTTTAACTATTAACGAGTGTTTCTTCTATTGTACATCTTTGATGACCAGTACCGTGACATGGGGATATATTTTTAATCCCTTTGACCCGACAAGAGTTCTGTTTGTAAACTAAAGCTAGATGGTTTTAGTTGCCTGTTTCCTTTTTTTGCATTTCCTACCCTTTGCGATAATGAAAAATTGTAGTAATATATTTGCTTATGCACATAATACGTTCCTGGCATGTACCCCTACTATTAATTGGTTCTAATTTGGAAAGCACTTTACATATCTTTCTCCTCTGCCAGGGATCAGATATTTCATCTCTTGTGCAATGCCTTGCCCTTTATCTGACTTCCTACCCTGTCCTTTGCAGACATTAGATGCCATTTCCCTTTTTGTTTACAAAAATCCAAGCTCATTTTGATCCTACCCTCATATTATGCAGCATATTATGATATATTTCTGTTTCCATACAAAATGAGATCAAGACTGATTATGCTCAGGTACACCATCTTTATCATTATATTGTCTGTCGCTGCCTGCAATTCTAAAATTATTTTCCCCGGATTCAATCTGGTATATTACGGGAATTTGTAAACCTCATTTGCCTTCCTGATTATTTAGTGGACATGTTCAGATTTTTTTGCCAGCATGTATAACATGGGAGTCACTATGCTAATACAATTGGTAAACTACGCTATTATGATCTATCCTTTTCCTTCAGCTCAGTCCAGGGAGGTATTTGGTTTCCTTTCTGATTTTTTTTCTCATTACGATTGTGATTCGCCCGTTTATACATGGAACTATTCAGTTCAAGGGACATGGTTGCTTCAATCCTCTAAAGAATGTCCTTATTCAGTGTTCTATCTGATTCCCTGAGAGTTGGAATTCTTAATTACCTGATCCAGACAGAGATCCATCTTGCGACATCAATCTACATGCCTGCAGGACTAGATGATCCAAACGAACCGTGGCATTTCGTATATCTTTTACTAACTTGCTTTAGAGTTAGGTATTGGAAACTAAACAACAACCAGAAAATATTTCCCTTTCATTGTTTTCTGTATCAAGTAAATTTGTCCTTAGTTCCCTATTGAAGACTATTTTTAAATGACACCTTTTTGTTTATTGTGTGTATATTCAGTCTATTCCTTCAATTAAGATACAGAGCATTGCCAAGATTTTATATAAGAGACTTTGCTTCTTCAGCTTGGGCACTGTGTCATATTTGCTTGCCCTTCTTAGCATGTTTGCCTCAACTAATGGTGCATACCAATCTTTCTCGAAAGTCAACTTGGTTAGTTCATTGATGCCCTGAGGTCTATTCCTATAGAACTGGTGATTCCTTTGTAGTTAGTATTGTAAATTTGCTCTATTTTAGTGCTTCCATCACATTTGGATGTGATTATTTATAAGCTTCCATAAGGCCTATGGTACTAAAAAACAATATGGTGCTAATAACAGGTGCAAGTTTTCCTATGCCTTCTAAATGGTTCCCTATGCTATTGCATTGCTCAATAAGATGTTGTAGCTTCACTGAAATTAAAAGGTTCACAGATTTTAAAAAAACCAGGGACAAGGGTGCAACGGTACATTCATAAGTATGTCTAAGGTATTTTGCTATTTTCTTGCTTGTAAGCTGTTCTTGATTAGTGCTATGTGCTATGGACAGTACCATCATAGGCTGTGATCTCGAATTTGTTCAGGTCGATTTGTGCTATGGGCAGTACAATCACAGGTTGTGAGTTCGAGTTTGTGACAATACGAGAACTTGCCTGAATCCAATTATGGAAGCCTGATACCTCACTCTCCCCTGAATCGGCATGAGTAAGTATTGCTCATTAGAGTTCATAGCTCAGTTTAGTGTTTAGTGCTTGAATTTACCTTTTCTCACACAATGTCGGATACTTTTGTCACTGATATGGGAGGATCTGCATAAATTCCTGTTAGAATACATGAATTGGGAGGAACTGCATAAATTCCCACCATCTATTAACCTGCATTGGAGAAGGAGGCCTCATTGGACTAGGAGAAGTACATGAAGGTGAACAGCAGCATTCTTGGAGGTACAGATCTCAGTTTTCACTTGTGATAATGTAAAGTTACATGATTATTGTGATAATCTGATGGTCCTTTCACCACTCCTGATTTTAGACAATACATTGGAATTTTGTTAGATGATCTTTCTCCATTTCTATGATATTAGAAAAGTAAAAAATGGCATGTTGTCTGTGAAGTTTGTTGCATCCTAGAGTTAAAACATTAGGCTAGAAAGACGGTCTAAAATAATCCCCACCCAACGCCACGCTGCCTGGCCTGACGAGTAGAAGAAGACATCCAGAAGAACGACTGCATCTCCCGCCACACCCTGAGCAGGGTGGCGCTCCCGGATCCTGCCGCAGCGCTGCTCGTGGGATCGGCGGTGGAGGGGAGCAGGATTCGTCGCGCCACCGGCGGATGCGCCTACCAGTGACCCGCCTTGCCTACTTGGCTCCCATTGGACCAGTGTAGGCCATCCTCCTGTAGTCTCGCTTCCGCCATCGCGCCTCATCCTGCACCCTCCTGCCGTCGAGCGCCAACCACAACCTTCGGCACAACATTGCCACCTGCCGGTAAGCAACAACTTCAATTTGGTTGGCCTTCATTTACTACAGCAGTAGTGTTCTATTTATGTTTGAATACGCACAAGGTAGTCACCAGATAAGTGACAGTTTGGTTTGTACTTCAATTGCCTCACGAAGTGATGTGTGCTATAAAAGCATGTAAATGGGTTTTGTCTGCCAAGACAGTGGTGCAAATATGATCTCCTATGACCAATTTGGCTGAAGAGGTTGGAGTGTTACTAGATGGGATTAACTAACTATTTTGGACAGCCAGAGAAATGATAGATGTCTGCCTCCAAGTGATCCACACTTGGGATGAGTTCATCGCTGCTCTGAATGACAAGCTTGACCTTGGCACCATAGTGAGATGAAGAGGAAGTCGACAAAGATGTGAAAGCCCGAACAAAAAGGGAAGGGAAACTTGGAGATGCCAAAACAGTATGCACTCAATTTGACTACCCATAACTTCTAGAAAGAACCCTGTGCTTACTTTGATTCTAGAAGGCCTGCAAAGATGTGGCCATTTTGCAGGCACAACTAATGATCTTTAGGGGCCTTTTCATGAGTGAATAAGATGGGAGTTCATATGATTCAAATCCAGTTTGTATAAAATTGTACCTTAATATAAACCTAAGGTTGACACCGCATTGTATTTTTTTCCTTTTGTGAAACCAGTGTATAGGTTGTTCATCACGAGATCAGACATACTTGTTTATTTTAAGTTGTCAACCCTTGCCCATCAATTGTTTTGCTGATTTTTGAATTGACATCCATTTAAGGCATCTATCATGCACATGTATTTTATAGCTAGGAAACCCTTGCCCATCAATTAGTTCCACTCCCTATACTATTTATATTTTTTCTGAATCCACAGGTTCATCAGTACCAGTTAGGTCCAGTTCAGTGAAATTTTAGTACAGTACCTATAATGACAATGTTCCTTTACAATCCTATTATGTTATCTAGTTTTTGAGTGATTGTTTAATAACCCAACTATTCATATAAATAATCTTTTCATTGAGACCAATACTCGGAGAAGTTTGAGCTGTCAACATGTCATTCGGTAACTTTTATATGGCCTGATATTACGTGCATCCCCTTCAGCTTAGCTTTTTCTCCATGTCTATAACAATGGGTACAGTCACAAATGACTCATTAGTTTGGTGGCAGGAGCATACATGATCC
This sequence comes from Miscanthus lutarioriparius, assembly GCA_904845875.1. NCBI lineage: Eukaryota > Viridiplantae > Streptophyta > Magnoliopsida > Poales > Poaceae > Miscanthus > Miscanthus lutarioriparius. Next base: position 30,198,468 of record CAJGYO010000019.1, on the reverse strand, counting down.
GTTGAAGACAATATATACATGTAGTAGCGCACGGGATAATACTTGCAATAACGATGTTGCAAACATCATGTTCGAAATATCACTTGTAATGGCAATGTTGCAAACATCACACACAAAATAGCACTTTGTAATGGCGATATTGTAAACATCACACGCAAAATATTGTTTTTTTGGTAACAATATAACACATCCATACTTATATTGTCGTGGTGTGATTTACATATATACTCGAACCTGTGTACATGATGGTATGGAGATGCAGCGGAACTTATTCGTGAATTTATTGGCGCACGAAAGAAATAGATATCGGAGATTTCTTTCTGCCGATATAAAATATTATCTTAGGCGCATCACAGAAAGGTCTATAAAGTAGAGTTTGTAAGCATGTGACGCCGCGCTCTCCGTGACTATTAATTTCACAAATTTTGTTTTTTGGATTAACTGTAACTTTAACGTTGATATTTAATTTTTATAGTATTGTTATCTTATCGTGCGATCCGTGTGTTTTTAGTATAAAATGTTAGCTACTCCGTAGCAACGCATGGGCATGCTACCTAGTTAATCAAAAAAAAGGAAAAAAATGTACCCCATTTGATTTTACAATGATCAACTGATTAGTAGATTAGCGCCAGTCAATTGGGTTCCTTATGGTGGAACTGTTATACCGTGTTTAAGTCCTCGACTTGACGTAGATGTTCATATTTATTTTTAAGTTATTCTAGGATTTAATGGAGTTGTTCTAGTAGACGATATGGCCGTTGACGTCGAAACGTCTACGGTGACTTCGTCAATCTTAAAATCTGGCGACTCGATCAACGTCTTCCGGTACGGTGTGCTTATAGGGGTAGGATGCGTGTGCGTGCATTTATAGGGGTAAATGTACGCATATTTAGGAGTGTCTACGTCCGTACACCATACTGTGATTAAAAAAATCCATATCTAGAATAATTAATCTATCCTAATATTAAGTCATATTTTACATCCGTACAATGCCCTCGCGCACTGTGCATTACTTGACATGACCTGTGCTCATACGAGTTAGAATATCTAGATGACCGTGCAACACATTATATGTTGGTTGCCACATGTAGGCATGTTTGCTAGTAAATGTAAATTCAGAACAACAAATTATAGAAAATATCAATTTGGTTTCCAAAAATGGCTGGGGAAAATAAAAGTACCTAAATAAAGACTCCATATAAACACAACTAGTAAGGACAAATTAACAGTTTGATGTCTAAATGAATTAGGAAGAAAAATAATTCATGGATAAATACTCCACATAAATTGTAATTAGAAAACAAATAAATTTAAAATTGTCTCTTTCACTCTCTCAAAGGCTAAAAACTACCACATTGATTCTATAGATTCATGTTGTAATAGTCTAGACTATTAAGAGACATGTAAAGTAAAATAAATAAAGAATCCAACACATACATAATTAGAACGTGAAGAGATAATAGTATAATTCAGTCACAACTAGACTTTGCCATGGTATATTAATAAAAATAATGGAAACACAAACAATGTTATAAGGGATAACAAACATACACAAGAACTATCCAAACTACATACCAATGTCTTGCCATGCCCATAAAAATCATCAAAGAACTTCTGATATAATGCTCTAGGTATGCCTAGCCATCTTAGTCTATTCCCTCTCCATACCCATAAGCTTCCTGAGTCGCTATTTCCTTATGTTTCTAGCCGAAAAGTTTTGGCATCACCAATAAGTGTACAACAAAAAACCAAACAAAACATGTTGATTCCAATGATGGGGCTCAAATTTGATCCCTTTCATGGCGTTGAATTAGGTGACAAACATGTTGTCATGACCACGATTATACCAAAATCACAAAAAAAACACAACTACAAAAAATATTTTGCTAGGCCTTTTGAAATAGGCCTCCGAGGCGGGCAGGATTTTCAAGCGCCTCGGTTAATGCCTAGGTGGTCATTTTTTATTAACCGAGACGGTTACAAAAACCGCCTCACAAAATCGATTCACCGAGACGGGCACCTTAAAATGCCCGCCTCGATTAATATCGATTAACCGAGGCGGTTGTTCTAACGTAAATGCCTCGATTAATACATTAACCGAGGCGAGCATAATATAATGCCCGCCTCAGATAATGCTGGCCCATCTTGGAGCCCAAACATGCCATCTCGACCTGTCCCGGCCCGATATATCGCTCCGAGTATATATTAGCGACTTAGGGTTTCACTCCTCTCCTCACTCTTCCCTTAGCCGCGCCCCTCTCCCTCTCTCTCCCCGCGCCGAACCCCTCTCCTTCTTCCACACCGTCTCCTCCTACGTCGAGCCCCTCTCCTTCTCCCACACCGTCTCCCCCATGGCGCCCCTCTCCCTCTCCCCCACGGCAAGCCGGTGGCGAGGGGCCGCGCGCCACGTCGGTGGTGGCCCTGGCCTCCTGCTCCGGGTGCCTCCTGCTACGGCGGCCCTAGCCTCCTGCTCCGGGCGTGGGGCGGCATGGATCCAACGCGGGAGGGCAAGATCCGGGCGTGGATCCGGCGTGGTGCGGCAAGATCCGGGCGGCGGCGGCGCTCCTCCCTCCTCATGGCGCTCCTCCCTTCCCATGGTGTGGATCCGACATGGGGCGGCGAGATCCGGGTGCGGAGCGGCGTGGATCCGGAACGGGAGGGTGAGATCCGGGCATGGATCCGGACGCACTCTGGTGGCTATCCAGTGAGCGACTGCGGCGGTGGCGACCCGTGGATGGGCTCGCTGGGCCTGTCCATGGATTTTTTTCTTTTTTTCTTTTTTATTTGATTAACCGAGGCGGGCAGCAAAACATGTCGAAAAATACCTCCATTTACCGTGACCTTTCATCCGAGGCATTTTTGTTGCCCGCCTCGGTGAATCCAAAATGCCCGCCTCAGAAATGATTTTCTGTAGTAGTGAAACCACTGGTAGAAAACAGAGATTTACTCCCGGTGGGGAACCCCCTCTAGTCCCGGTTCCCCACCCGGGAGTAAGCATCCGGGACTAAAGGGGGGTCCTTTAGTCCCGGGTCAGGAACCGGGACTAAAGGGGGACCTTTAGTCCCGGTGGGTAACACCAACCGGGACTAAAGGTCCTCCCAGCTTTAAAAAATATAATGCCTCCCACCGCTGCGTCCTGTGAGATTCGAACCCAAGACCCCATGCATTGCTTCGCGCGTAGCTTACCACCCCACCTACACAACACATCTAACAATGGATGTGATGCTTTCCTTTTGAACTAACCCATCGGGGGACCTTTAGTCCGGGTTGGTGTTACCAACCGGGACTAAAGGGTCTATCTTTAGTCCCGGTTGGTGTTACCAACCGGGACTAAAGGTTGAGGACTTTTAGTCCCGGTTGGTGGCTCCAACCGGGAGTAAAGGTCCACCTTTAGTCCCGGTTGGTGTCTCTAACCGGGACTAAAGGTCCTCTGCCACTGTGCCGAGCGCAGTAGCCGTTGGGCAGGGACCTTTAGTCCCGGTTGGAGACACCAATCGGGACTAAAGGTCTCTCTAGTCCCGGACGCAAAAAATGCCGGGACTAGAGCCCATTTTAGCATCGGATAAAAGGTCTGTTCTCTACTAGTGAACATATCAACTTTTGATTCCTATATACAATTGGTCCATCAGTTCCCTATGCATAGAAGTTTGCAAGCACAATGCACATTGTTCCGCTTTTCTTCACGCAAGCTAGTTGCAAGCAGAAACAAATATATAGTCACAATATGGATGACAATAGTGAGTAGAGTGGCAATGGTAACAAAGCTAAGATCAATAGCTCACCAGCGTTAGTGATAGTTCCATTGTTTCACTAGGAAGGCTTCAGATGTTGATAGATGTTGCCACGATGATGAGACCCGACCATCTACCCTCTCTGCTCTAGTGCTATGGTGCTGGCGTATCCTGACGAAACAACGCTGGTGTTTCATGCCTTGGAAGATCAGCAGTTTGGCCCAATTCAGTAGTCAACAAACCAATAGGCAACATGCCAACAACAACAAACCCAAGTGCCCAGTCGCCCATAGCAAGCGCTTCGTCCCTAGTCTCCTTAATGACTCATTACTTGCCTAGACACTGAATGGCATTAGCGATGAGGAGGCACGTAGGCAATAAACCATAGTCCGATAGTCGTTGTCCGCCACTAAGGAGCTGATACCGTGTCCATGATTAGTGCGCCACGCGTGATGTGCCACGCCTGGGGCTAGCATGGTAGGCTCGTCCGCTTTGTTTACGGAGGGGGTGGAGAGCCGAGAAACATTGGATCGATGCCGCAACTGCTCAAGGCGGTGGCCTTATCGCGCTTCTAGTTGAATGGGAGCACAATGTGAGGATCCAATGTACTTTGTCCAAGCCGAAGCTAGTGATCGTGGCTTCCTCGTCGATGGTGCTAAAGGAGGCGAAGATACTCGCCGCAGCGGGATTCTAGATGTTTGACTTGCCATAGCTCGCACTAGGTTGCATCTTCGAGGAATCCGGGACACCACCAAATGGTCTCCCCGCCTGCCATGTGATGAGGCTAAACATCCACAACGGTTTTTTTTGCTATACCTAAAATTTTGGGCGAGCTCAACCATTGATAATAGGACTTGGACAAAAAGAAGCAGAGAGGAAAATAATAATAGCTTTAAGCCAAAAAAATTGGGTTAGTGATAGATATGAGTTTGTGTGGATGAATGTAGTAAGAACTAAGAACAGATGGAGAGAGGACAATTAAATCAAATAAAATAAATACAATTATTTCAAGTAGAACAACCCAAATGTAGTAAAAAGAACCAAAATGACAATAAAAAACTAGCTAATATATATGCGCTATTTGCACATGGCACCTTGCTAGTTAGAGTCTACTAAATTTACAGTCATATTTGAACTGGACAATTGCTATTTGTCAACCGGTTAATTTATCTCTATCTATCAACCGAATTTTTCCGCCTCCGCAATCCGCATCGCCTTCCTTCGTTGCAACGGTCAGCAGCGTGTAGCTGCGTTGCGGGTGGGCTGACGGGGAAGTGGGCTGCGGCGTACCCGGCGAGCAGCGTGTTCATCAGCGTTGTCGCCTCGCCAGAGGCGGACAAGGACGCCTGCATGTTCTAGAAGGACCTCTAATAATTTGTAATTTATTCTGAAATTTGTGAATAATTTGATATATATTTCTCTGATATCTGCAATCCATAAAAATAATTTATAATTTTTTTTGAAAATTTTGGCATATATTTCTCTGAAATCTACAATCTATAGAAATAAAAGTTGTGTTATCCTCAAATTACATCACTCTGTCCAATAAATTACATGGAGAAAATCATTATAAATATAATAATAAGACAGTATAAATATAGCTATAAGACGGTGTAAATGCATGGAAAAAATTCAGTTGAGAAGAGGGACCAAAACAACTGAATGTCACCTAGAAATTAGATGTATCCTTCCTATTGGAGGAATTTTTTTTATTTTTAATCTTTTTTTAATCAATATTTTAATACTAATCTCAAAAAAAAGTTTTTGTAAAACTGACCTTTTTGGTCGCACAAGCAGGGCTGGCGCGACAGTACCACACTGTCGCGCCACATGCACTGGCATGACAAGAGGAGCCACGCTGGTGTGGATAGTTGACCGGAGTTGGCGTGGCGTAGCGTGAGCCTCGGCCTGTCGCGCCAGGCGGGCTAGCGCGATAGGCCCATATAAGGCCACGGCCCACCTCCTTTTTTCTCCCTCTCTTCTCTCTCCCTTCATTCTTGTGAGCTCGAGGTCAGCTTCTGTTGCTATCTTCTCTCTCTTCTCTTCCTCCCATCCTCTATTTTCCTTTTATCAAGTTTGCATTTGCATTTCAGATTTGAACGGTCTCGTGCATGAGGTATGACTCCCTCACCTCTGTTTTTTTTTTGTGTTTAGTTGATGTTTATATACTGCTCTGGTTTACACTGCTGTGTGTAATACTGGCTTTCATTTGGTTGAATGAAAGTTGCTTTGGTTAATCACGTCTAATATATTATGGTTCATGTTGTACTTGAACTTTTTTGTTTTTTGTGAGTGGTTTTGGTTGCCAGTGCATTAGGGTTTGAGTGCACTGGTTTAGACAGCAGTATGTGTTAGACTGTTGTTAGTAAACTTTCTTAGAAGTGTGTGATTTGAAGTTTTTTTGTGGTGATTAGATGTATAGATGAGTTCAACTATGTATTTATATACATCATTTACATTCAATAAGTTAGTTTTAGGGTTTGGCTTCATGGGTTTACATGATTATAAAGATGATTGAGATGGAAGTTGTTGAACTGTGTAATAGTATTGGTTCATATCTTTGCTTAGTTGAACTACTTTATAATAGGTTTAATGGCGGTTCCAAATAACAACCAATTCGTGCACCATCCGAAGGATCATAGTGGTATTGGTCCTTTCCTACCAGCAGAGCCAACACCATTGTGTTACTGTGGGTTACCGGCATTTGTGAAGCATTCAAGACATCTCGCATCAGCGGGGCATGCTTTCTACTGTTGCCAACTTAAGCGTCGTCCCTGACACTTGATGCCTACCTAGAGGGATGCAACTTCTATCAGTGGATCGACGGCAATGAAATGTTCGATCCGTCAATTGTTATTTTCTTATGACCCCTGGAAGAGAGTTCCATATTCGGAATTTGTTCGTTGGGTTCCGTCGCCACCGAACTCTCCGGAAATGACAGAGGCGGAGAAGGTTGACACTGCTTTGCGCCGTCTAGCAAATCCTCCTAAATGCAACTGTGGAGTGTCGTCGCTACTAACTATTTCTAACCAACGTGGAGCATTCACTGCTTTCTATAGTTGTGGATTGCCATATTATGTAAGTTGTCATGATAGCAATCTATCAATAAGCTAGTATGCGTTTTGCACATACAATGTTACACTTGGAACATTTGTTTTTTGTAGAGAGGATTCCCATCTTGTGACTTTGAGGAGTACAACTATGGACCCAAATCACACTGGCCTTCTGACTATGAATTTGTGGAGTTTGAAGGAGGCATTAAGCCATGGCCATGCACAAAGATGCCAGAGCGTAAGTGCAAGTGTGGCATCAGGGCTCACGAAGGAGTTGTTCTATCTGAGCTAGGATATGGATACTACTGTGGCAATGCTTATGGAGGCCCATCTGAGTTATGGGTGAGTTGACTGAACCGGTGAAGTTACTACATGAACATGGGCCACCGGTTTGTTTGCTCATTGCTTTATGTTTGCTTCGGTGGGAAGGACATGCGATTGGGAGGACTTCCTTGGTCGTGGAGAGTTACTAGATAGGCTGAAAATACATTCGCCTCTAGAAAAAGACTAGAAGCGTTGGACGCGGGAGGAGAAGCAGATAGAGGTGAGGACGAGGTACGTGGTAGAGATGCCATCATGGAAGACCCGTAACAGGATTTTAGAGGACTTTCCTCGAGTGACCGATCGACAGCTGAGTTTTTACAATAACGAGGTCGAGTTAATGAGCTTTTGGTGACAAAACAAGGAGGCCTACGACTTTAAGGACGCCGAGGATGCGAGGGAGATGGCCTTTTTCCATAGGCATATCCGTCGCTTATGTGAGTACTTGATTTCAAAATTTGTTGGCAATGAGACATTGTTTCCTTCTTGTAGTCCCCCATGATGCACCGAATGATGGCCATATTCCCGCACCTATGGAGGAGGACAATGATGATGACGATGATGAGGACAATGAGTAGTGTTTTCTATCAACTGATGCCTACTAGGTGCAGTACATATTTTGCAAATGCCAATAGGTTTGGCATTACATAGGTCTTGTATATGGTAGATGGAGGACGGGTACGATAGCGTTGCTTCTTTTGTGCAAAGGCAGCAAGATCCGTACATATTTTGCATATGGCCATCGATTGACAAAGTATTCATTGCACTTCCTGAACGAGTACTCCACAATAACTGACACGGGGACTGCACGGATACCCTTGAACACCTTGTTGAACGATTTTGAAGAATTGGTAGTCATCACGCCGTACCGAAGACCTCCGGCATCTAATGCAAGAGCCCACTTCTCCCTTTTAGGCATCTGATCCTCAAGCCAACTCTTTGCCCTAGCTTTGAGAACCTTCTATAACTCCACAAGCGTCTCTTCAAACTTTTCCTTGGTTCAACACCCACATAGTGACTTCAACTTCTGCACTACCTCCTTTTTCTTCTGCCCCTGCCATATGTTGGCAGCAAAGTGCCTCATGCACCACCGATGCTCTAGAAGAGGGCGTCCATCACATGCTATTTCGCAGCTGTCAACAGACCGTGATGCTGATCTGAGATCATGCATATGTTTCGAGATGAACGGAGCACATTCTGTCTCACAAGCTTCATGAACCAATACTAGCTATCGTCATTCTCACCCTTAGCTAAAGTGAATGCTAAAGAGATAAGTTGATTATCAGGGTCCACTCCAACAGCAATCATCAATACACCCCCTATACTTGCTTGTCAGGAACGTACCATCAACAAGTACTAATGAATGACAATGCTTGAAGGCCTCCACCGACTGAGCAAAACACCAAAAAACTCTCTATAGAACATGCTTCAGAACGCCATCCACATCCGTGACAATGCGACCCACATAAGGATACCACGTAAGGCCAGGATTGAATTGTTTCATAGCACTTAGAATCCTAGGAACTTGGTTGTACACCTCTTTCCAATCGCCCCATAGCAACTCTATAGCATGCTGCTTTGTCCGCCATGCTTTTGAGTACTTCACTCTATAACCAGTGAACCCAAATATGGTCTCGATCATGCTTGAAATAGATGTGTCACTATCGGCCCTAACCATGCCAACAAGACGACGACCAAGGTAACGGGCTATGTTTTGGGCTTGCACATTGTGAGGTTGCCTCACATTGTGAATCTTTCACTTTTCTTTTTTCTACCTCCGAGCCCATAGACCCCATTGACATCCATTCTTGCAAAGCACCGTGTACCTCTTGTTCTTGTAGGAGTGGCTCACATAATACGGACTGTGAAACCTAACAGCATAATCCATCAGGAAATACTTTAGATGCTACAATGTATCAAATACCATCCCCTTCTTAATCTCCACCTCCTCACTATCTGGTACCGCATCGGCCAATAACATCAAACCGGTGTCACATATTGCCTGGTCAACCATACTAATATCCATAAAATTTGGTACCGAGGGTACCTCCACATGGATAGCCTTCAATTGCCTCAATTCGATGTCATTGTACTCCATTCTCAATGATCCGTCAGCTGGGACTCCTATTGCGTCTGCAAACCCTCCCTCACAACAATCACTTTCGTCCTCGCTACTAGGCTCAGACCTATACTCATCCTCTAACACATCATCCGAAGTACTTAGGCCTGAAGTAAAGTCATCTTCATCCGCGGAGCCAACATCAACTTCGTCATCCTTCGATCCTTGGGATATGTTGTCCATATCATGTGTTCCATCTCTGTTGCCATCGTCCTCATCAAACGTTTCTTCATCGAAATCATCATTCAAGGCACCTGGCTCACATGTTGTATCAACTTCTCTAATGACAACCGTCTGCAACTCTTGATCTTGGGTAAGGTTCTCTACGGGCTCCAAATCCACACTATCATCCACAGCCACCACAATTCGGCTAGACCCATTCTCCACAACAACTTCGAAGCACCTAACACTGCTACTCTTGACAACGTCTATGTAATTCTTCGATTCATCCTCACATGACAAAGACATCAACACATAATGTGCCCGTTCCTTCACACAGTCCACTAAAGAACTCAACATGTTCCTACATGCTTTCGAACTCCCCATTTCCTTTCACTTTGTCACCATGAAACAATCGCACTAACCGATCCATCTACAAAATATGAACCAACACATCAATAACACATGAACTACGCATTTTAGAAATAAATCATATCGATTCACTAATACACTTCAATAACGCAAACTTCACAGTGATGTCAACAAAGGCAACAAACATACCGATCTAAATCCACCATGCATCAACTACCTACGTCCATGCAACACGTAGCTTACGTCCAATCCACAGGCAGAGTATATCCTAAACCTAATCTACGCATCAAATGCTAACAAGCAACGATAAAAACATTCACACCATCCCTAATTTTCTAACCCTAGTCATGCTACTCACGAGGCAAGAAATCAAGAAATCGAGGGGGGAAGATCAACCTAGCTGTTTACATGACTCCACGGACCACGGAGGTGAGGGCCAGCGTTGGGGGAAGCCGCTACCGGTGTTGCCGCCGTCGGGAAAGCACCGGGCAGCAGCCGAGCTGCCCGCCTCTCCTGGCACGGTACGCCTGCGTAACGAAGAGAGAGGGAGTAGCAGCAGCAACCGCTCAACTCCCCTGGGGCGACCAAAGACGGCGAGGATGGCCGGAGGTGGCGGGGTGGCGGTGGAGGCCTGCCGGCGGCGCCGGCGCCTAGGCCGTGCCCAGGTCACCCCTTCTCTTCCCTGGCCGCGTCAGGAATGGAGGGAGATGGAGAGGGAGAGGGAGAGGGAGGGTCGTCGGAGTGGGAGGGGCCGAGGGGGGGGAGGGCGCGGTGGCGGTGGCCCAGGCGTGCTCGCGGGGCGGTGGCGGTGACGGCGTCGCGCGGCTTCTCAAGCACAGGCTTGACGCGGCGAGAGAAACAGAGAGAAAAGAAATGGGCCGGGCCGGCCAAAACCTGAGTCGGCCTGTCGCGAGCTCTGTCGCGCCGGAGACGCTAGCGCGATAGGGCGGGACCCACGCTCCGCCACTCCAGGTACGGTCAACGATGAGCGCCCCGTGGCTCGACTTGTCGCGTCAACGCATGTGGCGCGCCAGCGTGGTACTGTCGCGCCAGCCGCGATGGCGCGACCAAAAGGGTCACTTTTGCAAATACTTTTTCTTTGGGATTAGTATTAAAATATTGATTAAAATAGGATTAAAAATAAAAAAAATCCCCTATCGGAAGTGCTCTAAATATCAAATGCAAATATGCCACCGTATTTTTGCGAGCAAAGTTGCATGGGCATACCCTCTTATTAAGTACTGACAAGCGTACCAAACTAACAGCTCAGCAGCAGCAAAACGTTGTAGTATTATATTACTACGGTTAGGTTAGTAAGCATAATCGTGATTGAGGTTCCAAACAGATCATATGCAATGCAAGCCTTGATGGGCTGGATCAGGACTTTCAGAGAGCTACGATCGCCTCGGAACAAGTGCAAAGTCCGGTTCTGCTTGGACGTACCTACACGCTCTTGGCTCGCGCTCGTTTCATGCCTAACTCAAGCTCAAGAATCAAGATTATTAGTATACAGGAGTAGTATAAAAAAAACTCGGGCTACCGAGGTAGACACCCTCGAGCTATTTTAATTTAAGGTAGAGGATTTCTCGTCCAGCCCGAGTGAAAACACGGGACATGTGAGGTTTTTTTTTTTCACACCGCCGACCAGATATTCGTCTGACCAAGGATTCAAACTGTGGTCACGAGGGACGCCACCTGGAGGCTTGATCAATTGGTCTAGCAACGTAGGCACATGGGAGTAGTATAGTATTCAAGGTTTGGGATGCACCAACTCAGCGAAACAGAATTGACTAGACAAGCTGATCAGTTACAGTAGATTTACTCACCACTCGATATTAACCATTCTTATGTAAGTAAAAAGATGCTAGGAAGGCAGCATTTGCAAAATTCGCCAAGTTATGTTAATTTTTAAATTTATTTAATTGACTATGATTTTTCTCATCACTCAGTCACATCATTAGTCACTTGAAATTTGCAATTTACTAGACTCTATACACGGAGGAAAAGCGCTTTATTGCGAATTTGGCACTGCACACTCGAAACTAAACAATACGGGTCGCTCCCCTTGCCTATGAGGAGATTGCATGTCCAAGAGTCAACTACATCAGCGCATATACCCTCAGTCTCGTCAACCAGACAACTACTCCGATGTACTCTGCACTGCACAGAGTAGCAAGTTGCAGTTTCACAAAGATGATGATTGTGGAACATGCGCGCACCAAACCAGCGTCCTCTACACCGATCTGATCTTCTGATTAAATTTTATTTTTAAGGACAAATTTGCTTTTTTTTACTAGTTTGCAGCAGTACTACAGTCCAACCCTAATCTGCCCACCGTCACCTTCTCGCCAGGCTACGCCGTGCGCATTAGTCAACCAATCCAGCGCGAGTTCAGGCGCTCGCCCATATGGGCCGAACAGGCAATGCAAGCACCAAACTGGAGCCACAACACACTATATATACGCGTCCCCGTCCTTGTTCCTTCTCATCGATCAACCATTGATTGGTCTATAATCTTCTGGTTGCATCACTGCTAGCTGCTCAGCAGCAAGCTTGCAGCGTAACTACTTGTAGTTTCAAGTCACAATCCACATCCACTGGTCGATCGGTTACGGTTAGCTTTAGCCATGGCGGCGAGCGCATCATCAGTGATAAGGTGCTTGCTCACGGTGGCCGCGGTGCTGGCTCCCCTGCTGGGCGGCGGTGCTGCTGCCGGCGGCGGGCTGTCGACGAGCTTCTACAGCAAGAAGTGCCCGAACGTGCAGAGCATCGTGCGGGCCGGGATGGCGTCGGCCGTGGCGGCGGAGAAGCGCATGGGCGCCTCCATCCTCCGCATGTTCTTCCACGACTGCTTCGTCAATGTGGGGGGCATGCAACATTAATTGTTGCATTCTAATCTGTCACCTGTTTCCGATCGATGCATGCGCTGTACAGCATGTACCAAAGCGTCGTCATTACTGATGGGAGCGTACGTGCTCCTTGGTTCGGTTACGTTGCAGGGATGTGACGCGTCCATCATGCTGGACGACACGGCGACCTTCACCGGCGAGAAGAACGCCGGGCCTAACGCCAACTCGGTGCGCGGGTACGAGGTCATCGACGCCATCAAGACCCAGGTGGAGGCGTCCTGCAACGCCACCGTCTCCTGCGCCGACATCCTCGCCCTCGCTGCCCGGGACGCTGTCAACCTCGTACGTCGCAGAGCATGCACGACGCAATGCATTGCTTTACAAGCTACTGACGCGAGACCTGACTGACACATCCACCTTCCAATATAATGCATGCAGCTCGGCGGGCCGACGTGGACGGTGTACCTCGGCCGGCGGGACGCGCGGACGGCGAGCCAGAGCGACGCGAACGCCAACCTCCCGGGGCCCGGGTCCAGCCTCGCCACCCTCGTCACCATGTTCGGCAACAAGGGCCTGTCGGCGCGCGACATGACGGCGCTGTCGGGCGCGCACACCATCGGGCAGGCCCGGTGCGCCACGTTCCGCGACCGCATCTACAACGACGCCAACATCAACGCCACCTTCGCGTCGCTCCGGCAGCAGACGTGCCCGCAGTCCGGCGGAGACGCCGAGCTGGCCCCCATCGACGTGCAGAGCCCCGATTTGTTCGACAACGCCTACTACCAGAACCTGATGAGCAGGCAAGGGCTGTTCCACTCGGACCAGGAGCTCTTCAGCGGCGGCTCGCAGGACGCGCTGGTGAAGAAGTACAGCGGCAACGCCGGCATGTTCGCTGCCGACTTCGCCAGGGCGATGGTGAGGATGGGCGCCATCAGCCCGCTCACGGGGACGCAGGGCGAGGTCAGGCTCGACTGCAGGAAGGTCAACTAGCGTCAACTGCTGCTGGACGATGGATTTTGGATACCGATTCGTCATGCATTCGAGTGTGTTCCAACTTCCGATTATCTTACGTGGCATGAATAATCCTGTCACGTAAACAGTCAAACTGCGTGGCTGTTCGTCGTAGCACGCTTAATTAATCAATTGCTTCTGATTATCTTACGTGGCAGGAATAATCATGTCCCTCTTTCTTATCGGCTATTGTAATGATATGAAATTCGTCACATTTTTATTTGCCAAATTTGTACTGTATACTAGCTACTTGGTAGTCCATCCGTTCCAAATTATAAGTCGTTTTGACTTTTATTCTTTCATTTTACTATGTATCAAGACATATTATTATATATAGATACATAGTAAAATAAATGTATAAAAAAAAAGATAAAAACGACTTAGAATTTGGAATAGAGGTTGCAGTATACATGTGGAATCCAAATCCTTGTTACAAGGCCTAAGACTCTAATCTAACCAGTAGTATGTTGTCTGGTACAGATGCAATTCCAGCTAATGTAAGAAAATGATCCGAGCAACTAAATAAACTCCACCAGAACGGAAATGCTTAGGCTGTTTTTAGCAGGAGACCAATCAGGAGACCTAAACCCAAAATGTGTATCTAAAATACTTATAGCCTCCAACAGAGTACCTATATGGAAGACCAATTTTAGATGGCATGAGAGGTATAACTCAAATCTGATTATCCTCTTTCCTGAACACCCATTTGTAAGGTTCTCTTTTGGGTCTTGTTGTTGGAGAAGACCAAAAATAGATATTCACCCTGTTCGCTTGTTGGTTTCAGCCAGACTTATTCAACCAGCCAACAGTGTTTTCCTCTCATAAAAAATTAGCACCAGCCAGCCCAAACCAGCACCAGCACCAACCAGCGAACAGGGTGATTGAACCATTTGTCTGTAACGCTACCCAAACGTGGAATGGGTCTTGTATTTTGGGTAAGGATTGTTGGAGACAATCTTACATCCGGGCATCCGATCGACCAGACACTTAGGTTGGCGTGGGCTGCGACACTCTGAACGGCCCAACAACTTTTCTCCTACGCTCATCTTCGTGTTGCTTCCGTTTGGCTATAGTCTCTACGTAGAAAAAGTCACTCTCCACTCAAAGTAGTGTCCACATCATCGCAGCGTGGTCCACCGCGACCACCTCGCAGCAACGTTCTCCGCCACGCCCGTCCGAACGGTGGCCTCCATCCTCCATCTCCACCGCATTGAGCGCCGGTGGCTGCCTTCCTCCCTCTGCACCGCGCTGGCGCCGGCCGCCGTGTGTGGCCAGACGGCCAGGAGAGGGTGCCGTCGCTAGCCGGGCCAGGGCCAGGCGCAAGCGCAACTGGCCGCTACCAGGCCGTGCCACCATCCTCGGTCTCCGGCTGGCCGGAACCGGCTGTTCCCCGTTCTGCTCTGCGTCGTCTGGACGAAGAAGAGTGAAAAACGCATGTTGCAAGCGTATATTTAAAGTGTTTCAGATGTTTCATAGGTATGTTACAAATATTTTATATGGATGTTGCAAAAGTAGATCGGGATGTTGCATATGTTGTAATGGTTGTACACATATGTTGCAAGTGTCTATTCCCAATGTTTCAACTGTTTTCGGACGTATGTTGCAAGTGTGTTTATCTGGACATTGCATATGTTTTACACATATGTTGCAAGTGCTTTATCTGGATATTGCGTATGTTTGCAATGGTTTTCAAGTGTTTTTGCAAGTGTTTGAGACGCATGTTTTAAGTGTTTTATCTGTCTTTTTTTGTATGTTGCAAGTGCTGCATCTGAATATTTCAAAAGTAAATTAGAGTGTTGCACATGAGATACGTGTGGGAAGCGGGAGGGTGCGCGAGCAGTTCCTGCGCGTGGTCCGGCGGCGCGGTAACATTCGGGGCAATACGGGACTGTTGCTGGGGCGCTCGGTTGCAAGTCCAGACACTACTGGGGCGCTCGCTTGCTCTTGCGCGGGTACATGCGACGCTAATGTCCTGAATCATATGTCCGGGCGCTAGCAAGTCCTCCGCCAGAAACTAAGAATTTTTTCAGTCCAGTAAGTTGGTATTAGTCTCCGAATCTGGATCGAAGCAGATCGGTGGACTCTAAAACTAAAATAAGAGGCAACGTCTGAACCCTGAACAAATATCAGCTACGGCAAGAAGCATGGAGCCTGAACCTGAATAATTTTAGTTCAAGTTGCTAGAATGGATAGGGTCGACATACCTGCCTCCTGGTTTTGCGAGCACACCACACGTCCACTTGCTCGGAAGTCAGAATGCCTGTCGGGAGATGCCCTCCGCCTCTGCCTCTGTTCGTCCCCGTCGAGCATGGATTGGTTGGCCTCGTGCGTGTCCTCATCCGGCAGGTCCACGCGTACGTGTTCATCCAGTGCCAGTGAACCGCACCTGCCCCGTCCTGTTGGCCGCCACCAAGCCCACGGCAAAACCTCTGGCAGGGCGCTTGTAGGTATGTGTTCTTGCGGTCAGTGATCACGAGGTTTTGTAGCGTTCAAGCATCTGACTGCGCACACGTCGTCTCTGTTTGGAGCCGGTGGATAAGTATGTATTCATCTTAATTCGTATTTGTTGAAATGGAATTAAACTAAGTTCTATTTTATTTCACTCTAACATATATGGATTGAAGTTATTGACAACAAAAAATGTTCATTTTTGTGATGTTTTCAAAATGTGAAACGGACTTCACCAATACGTTCCTCTCGTCGAGACGGTCAAAAAACATATATGGAATGTCTAATTCGGAGTCCGGATGAAGAAGTTATGCCCTCGTAAAGATGCCTCGTTGTTGGGAGTTCCGACCCAAGTCGGGACTTCCGACTGTCGGAAGTTCCGACGTGTGTCGGGACTTCTGGGAAGTCTAAAGAAATCTGCCCGGGTGTCTAGGGTTATCCCTACGTCGGGAGTTCCGACAAAAGTCAGAAGTTCCGACTGTCGGGAGTTTCGACCCAAGTCGGGACTTCCAACCCAAGTCGGGACTTCCGACTCGACTTCCGACATACCTGACAGAAAATCCGGTTCGGATCTGGCCTTTTGGATTCCGATCCAAACTTTTCCAAACTCATGGAAAACTTGGAAAATAAGGCTTGGAGAGGTTTCCTACTGGGATAAAACCACCCCCCTCTATATATATGAGAGGATCATGGCCGATTGAGTGCTCATCTATCCAATCGTCATACAAACCAATCTATCAACTCCTTATGCCCTAATTCCTCTCTCTCAACCCCTCTTGCTATTCATTGAGTTTCCCGGCGAGATTCAGCGACATCCTAGGTGGCCTTGCTGGTACTAGGAGATCCTCCACGTGCTCCTCCCTGATGGGTCTTCCCGAGAGAAGTTTGGGAGCTTTTCCGGCCAAGAACAAGCTCTACATCGGTCTCTCTGATCTTTAGATTGGTTTGATCAATTACGCCGCGTTCTTGCTGCGTTGCAGGTTGTGTGCAACCTCTTTGGGCGTCCAAGACCCTGCTGGTGTGTTGATTTGGGGTCATCCTCAACGTCAACATACTTTTTGGCGACTCCGCTGGGGACAGCGAAGCGAATCAAGAATCAATCTTCTAGCAACATGGGAGGCAACGATGGTGCTGCCACCGACAAGGGTGACAAGACCAGCCCCTTCAATGAGGTTAACATGATCTTTCCTCAATCCATGGATGAGCTTCCAGATGAGTTGCGCCAAAAACTTCAGGCCAAGCTCGATGCTGATGTCAAGGCTTTCTTGGAGAGCTGCACCAAGAATTGGCATGACAAGGTCACTCAGTTCCGTGAACCATCCTACGACGATGCTTCCGCTTCCGAATCTTCAGGCGCCGAGGAGAACGGCAATGGAAAAGTTAAGTATGACGAGGAGGTAAATACTGATGCTTATCCTACTCATGCCAATTTTGCTCAGATGTTGATAGATGAACAAAAACTGCATAGTAATAACCTTCAGCATCTTTCTAATCTACTTCAAGCACGTATGGATAAGTTAGAGGGCAAAACAACCGATTGTGATCAATCGGGTGCCATGCAGCAACCTCAGTTCGGTATGCCTTTGAATTTTTATGAAAATCAAACCTCTCATGCTTCCGCTAGCCAATTTCAATCGGCCCCTTCAGCATCTAAAACCGATAAGGCTGGTCAACTTGGTGCTAGCACATCTACACGTACAGGTGTTGGTGCACAAAGTTCAGGTCGAGCTCTTCGAACCGATTATGGAGCATCAACAAATAGAGCTTCAGCGGGGCATAATGTTTTACTAAACCCACCGAAGTCACCTAGCCAAATTCCTACATTTAATGTTACTCCTAATGCTCCTACTACCAATTTTGATGATGCTTTGAATCAGTTTAAGGATGAATTGGCTAAATCTCTTGAGAGTAGTTTAGGAGTGCTACTTAAATCTAGTAGGAATACTTATTAAAAACCGTACCCTTCTACTTATGATTTCATGAAAGCACCTGATGGGTGGAGGATACCTGACTTTCAGAAATTTAGTGGTGATGATAGTAAATCAACCATGGAGCATATTAGCATGTTTCTTGCACAATTGGGTGAGGCTAGTGCTTATGATTTTATGAAAGTTCGTAATTTTCCTTTATCTCTTACTAGCACAACTTTTGCATGGTTTACTTCATTACCATCTTGTTCTATTGGTTCATGGGCTGAATTAGAAGAGAAATTTCATAATCACTTTTATAGCGGTGCTCATGAAACAAGATTGTCTCATCTTGCATCGGTTCGTCAAGGGCGTGATGAGTCCGTCCATGATTTTTTCAAACGATTTAGAGAGATTAAGAACCGATGTTTCCATTTAAATATTTCTGAAAGAGATTTAACTGATTTATGATTTGCTAGTTTATGTTCTAGTATTAGAGAAAAGCTTGACCATTATGAGTTTCACAATGTTAATCAACTTATGCAAAAGGCCGTTTCAATTGAATCGCGCTTTAAAGAGTCTCCTGGTGCTTATAAATCTCATCGTCAGAATGTGCATTTTTTTGGTGATTGTTCCGATGATTCTGATGATGATAATAAAGAATGTTTAACTGCTGAAATTAAATGGCCAGCAAAGAATAAATTGGTTACTTGTCCTTCTCTCAAGCTGATTCATAAAAATCGGAATGAGGAAATGAAATTTACTTTTCATTTCTCTAAATGTGACCGAATCTTTGATGAATTGTTGAAATTCAGTTATATTAGAATCAATTGTACATTGCCTTCAGCTGATGAGTTAAAGAGAAGGGCTTATTGCAAATATCATAATTCTTTTTCTCATGCCACTAATGATTGCAATGTTTTTCGTCGGCATGTCCAATCGACCCTTAATGAGGGACGATTGAGTCTTACTAAAATGCAAGTTGATAAGACCCCTTTTCCCATGCACATGGTTGAAGCAGGGGCGCCCGCTGTTTTGATTCATCTAGAGCAAGCCGATAAAGCCCAAGGCAAGAATGTGATTATCGGCGAACCACATGTAGCACCGAATGTCGAAACAAATTCGGGGCGCAAAGTGGTGCTTGAGAAGGATGATGAAGGCAAGATCAAGTTGAAGATCACCGCCGGATCAACGCAATATTTGAAAAGGCAGCGGTGGTATGAAACAACGGCGGCACAACAGAGGCTGGCTAGGGCAACTCCACTAGTTGGTCAAGCCGACTCCAGTACACAGCAGGGCCAGTCGGCTCAATCGACTCAAGGAGTCAGCATAGCTGACTCTGCCACCATCTCAGCCAAATCAGCTGAGCCGACTGTGCCAGTCGGCTTAGCCAACTCTCCTGGTTCCAACAGCTCTGGCGCCTCTGACGTTCGTGTTTTGCGTACATTTGTTCCACAGCGACCAGAGATTGGCACCTGGAAAACAAATGAGAAGAAGAACCAGGGAGAGTTCATGAAGAAGCAATGCACCTATGACAGGCTCATGGCCAAGTATAAGCAGCAAAAGGCCGATTCCCAGAATCGGCCATTTAAAAAAAGAGAGTCTACTCCACCTAAGCGGGAAGATAACAAGATCAAGCAATTGGCGGTGGTGCAACCAACAGCTCCGTCTCAGAGAGTTGTTCCTCGTGTTTCTCGCTGGGGTCCCCCGATTCCGCCTCTGGTTACGCCGCAATGGGGTCCTTGTTGTAACACCTCTAGTGTTAGCCTTACATAACTTGACTTGCATAACATGAGCATGATCATCAAGCATTCATAAACAAGCATTTACCATTGAAAGATTGGATTGAAACATCTGCAACGTTTGCTTGTTATCGCATGTTTCTTAAACATGTGCAACTTTTCTCGTTATTTCATGTCTCCATGTATCTATGCATATGATCATGAGTGTACACATGTACTTGGTGGATGTGAGTCACACAAACATGTAGCAACACCTAGGTTAGCAAATAGGACTTAGTTCATGGTCACATTTCATGAACCAACACTTAAGCTTTCATGTGATTACACTAACTAGCTCTATGAGTGACTACTACATGAAATGATTGAATGACCTTGCAAATTGCTTAAACATGTTTAGAGTATCATTATGAACAACTTGGATATTCATGGTTAGGGGTAAATAGGTCATTAAGCCATGCTTTGATGTGTATCATCATTTAAAAGTGACATGTTTGACCAAATTTGAACTAGGTGTTAGAGACCTTACATGGAGGAGATCACTAAAGCAAAGTTGTAGTATTTGACCTAAGGAACAACTTTTATTTTTGGGTCATTAACTGATTTACCTCCTAACATGCTTGAATTGAGATCACAAGAATTAGCAAAACCAACTCTTCAACACTTAACAAAATTTCTTTGAGTCTTGTTCACTGACAGACTGACAGCCGATGTTTGGGATGATTTTACTCCGTTTCTGTTGTGAATTAGAACAAGTTCTTTGAACAAGATTGTAGCTGGTACTTCGGGCTTCAACTTTGGTTTAGGAAGTTTTGGCTAGAAGTCCACGGATTAGGAGTTTGATCGACGTGAAAACGCGCTGTCAGGCATCACGCTGCATGTCTGAACTAACTGAATCGGCAGATCGTTCAGTCGTCAGTGGCCGACACCGACAGAACCCGCGCACCGCATGGTGGCCGCGATGGCTGCGCGTCACCAGCGCCCTGCCCACCGAGGCCAGGCCGGCCAAAGCGAGCCTTTAACATCGCCAGCGACCGCCCGTCCCCTCCCGCGCTCCATTTTGCATTTCCTCTGCTCCTCCTTCGCCGTCCGCAGCACCCGCGAACACAGCCGCCGAGCTCCAGCAGCTCCGTCGTCGCCATAGCCAACGCCAGCTCGCCCTCATCGCTTCTCCACCACTGCAACACCTCCATCAGAGCTCCCGTGACTCACCGCCTCGGCCCGCGCTCGCTGACCGCACTTGGTAAGCAACAGCGCCGTGCGCTAGCTCGTCAGAGCATCCCCGCCGCACCCGTCACCGTGGCTGGGGCACCTCCCTCCACCGTCGGCCATGCAACCGTGTGCGTTAGGTTTGCCTAAGCCCATGGAAGCTCGTCCACGCCTTTTAGTGCTTCGCCGTGGCCTCCACCGGCGTAGCGCCGTTGTCCGACTCCGCCGTGCCGCCATGAATGCTGCCACCGTGTTTAGCTCCGACGATAGGCTCGGTCAAGTAGGTCAATAGGTCTGGGAGATAGTGGGGGTCATGTCGTGAAGACGTCACCACCGGCGGACTCGCCGTCGACGAGCCATGGCCACGCGAGCTTGCTCAGCGCTGCCGGCTCTATTTTGGTTTCACTGACAGGCGGGCCCTGCTGACCAGCGGGTCCCACCGGTCAGTGACTCCATGTGTTAAAGCTAGTTCATTTTGAATGCAGATTTCATATGTTTTGTGAATTTTAGATCTCCAGTTTGGTAGCTTCAAAAATTGTGCAATAAATTGTGTAGTGTTCCTTAGGAAGTGTAGTATTTAGGAAAAATATGTTCTTGATATTTACAGTAGAAATTTTTAAAGATTTAAATAGAGATTTGAAATGTGCTTTTGAATGCATTCAAATTTGTTTATTTTATATCTAGAGTTCCTGTGCTCCAAAAATTATGAAATTTTTGTGGTAAGCTATTCTTGTCATATATGAACTCTGGTAAAAATTTGAGGATCAGTGCATGTCTAGATTTATAGTTATAGATTTTTCTTTTATGAATAGTTAATCCTTGTATGAATTTTTATAAATTATTTATGAATCCAAAATTCATGAAATTTGTTGAAGGTAATCCTAGTACCATATTGATGCTAAGAAAAATAGGAAATCTGTTGCTTGACACTTTTCAATAGGGTTTTCCATTTATGCTATTTCAAGCCTTGCTGCCTTGTCATTTTTGTATAGGATGTTCTACTTGGCAAAATGGCATGAAATTTTTACAGTAGTCTACTGGTAGCATTAGTAAGGCACTGTAAATTTTCGAGAATTTATGAAGTACATCTAGTATATGTTTATTATTTAACCTAAATATCTCAGTAAAATAATAAAGGCATTTAAATAAATAGTTTGGGCTTCACCATTATATTATCTTAAAACTATTTGGTATGCTTAAACTGTTGGTAGGATTTATGTTGGCAAATTTTGAGTGATTACATGAAGTAGAAGTATTGTTACTTTGTATTGCATATTGAATAGTTTTCGGATAGATTCTGAAGTTTGATGAGTTGCATGTTGAAAATGATGTGTACTATAAAAATGGTTAATAACCAAGTTGTAGAGAAATTGATAAGCTTTCCAGAAAGTCCAGGATCACTGTATTTGGATTAGTAGAACTCCTGTTATGAGTGAAACAAGTAGCTGTTGTTTTGTGGTATAATCGATGCATTGTGGAAGTAGATAATTAAATAATCGAGAAGAGATATGCACCTACTCCATAAACATGATGCACTTGTTAACATATATGCATTCGTAATACTTATGCCATATTCATGCATCTAGGATCAGAGGAAGAGATAACGTTGCTGGAATTCAAAGAAGCAGAGGAAGGGGACCAGCAAGAGAATCCGCAAGCCACAGCTCCCGAAGGCGTGGAGCAGAATCCTAAAGAGCTTCCGGAGTGTCCTGACCACCGCCCCACTTCCTTTCTGCGAGGCAAGCCCCGGAGCATTCTAAGTCTCCCAGTATTTTACAAATGATTACTTAAGTACTTATGATTGATGCATTAGGTATAAGAGTTGAATGGAACCACTTGATGCATATACATTCCTTGTCCAGCTATTACACCTTTAACCGGTATAGGTCCAGGATTGAATATATGCTTAGCCATGCTTAGACCGGTAGAAGTCGGGTGATTTCCTGTCACCTGTGAGATATAGGTGGATACCGGAGCACGGTTGGCTATGATTGCTATCGTGGAAAAGAACCATGGTTAATCTAAATGGAGACCGGGCGGGATGGCGATAGAGAAGCAACAAGACATGGAGGTCTTGGGTGTGGATCTATCCCCATCTGTGTCGATTAAGGACCGTACTGTTGTTGACGCTTCTGACAAGATTGAACGCATGCCTCTCACTTAGCTGGCCGGATAACTCGTTCCGACCGTGAAGCCGAGTAATTCAACGTAGGCCGGGACCCGTTCTGTTGTGCGCTCCTTCCGGGGAACGATCAGACTGAGCCCAAGGGCAGGCTAGGCCTGAACGTCCTGGCATCTGGTGTTCTAGATTGTGCGGCGCGGTACGGACCCGCGAAATGTGTACCTGAGTTGTACCAAAGGTGACCTAAGGCTATCGTGGCTGGTAGACCTGGGTTTGTGTTAGGAATAAATTCCCAGCTGGTTGAAATCGATTCGAATCGCCGTCTCTCCCGGATAGTGAGAAACTTGGCTAGTCCCAACATCGTAGTAACTATGTTATGGAACATGATGGTTCGAATGAATATGGAATTACAATACCTGCTATGGTTACTATTGTATGCTTTTAAATGGATATACCACATGTTTGGCACAGGATAGTTGCTAATCTAGAAATGGATAGTTATAATTAACTTAATAAAGGAATAGTCATTATACAATGAGTCAATTGCCTTTATGCAAAATGTTGTCAAGTTACGTCCACTCTATACAGCCTTGCATAATCCTTGGAGTCATTTTATTTCTGGTTCATGACGGGTAAGTCTAGCTGAGTACCTTCTCGTACTCAGGGTTTATTTTCCCATTGTTGCAGATGGCACTGTGTATCACGGTTATTACAAGAGTTGCTTCTATCCCGCCATGGATGAGGAGTAAGCCTTGGGCAGGCTTCTTTATTAATTCCCATCTTTGCTTTTGTGGACCGTGATCCTACTTGGCACTGTATCAAACTATGTTGGAAACATTATTTTCGAACTTAATTGCTTCCGCTTTATCTATCAAACTCGGTTTGTAATAACTTTTATTCGTACTCTGATGGAGAAATGTATCTATGAACTTTATGTAATATGTGGCATGTATGTTGAATCCTGTACGATCTTGGTTGTTGTAAATCGTTTATCGAGACCCGTCATGGTACTCGACGGACTACCGGGTTTATATGGGTTCAAGTATGACAGTGCGACCGCTTGCGGGCTGCCATTGTACTTGTACTCTTATAAATTGGTTGGTTCTGCGACAGCTGGCAACAGAGCAAGGTTCAACGTTAATTGTCACATGTGTAATTAAAACAAAAGTTTTTGTTTTCCAAAAACCCTTCTGTAACAACTAATAGTTATATTAATAGGTATTTGAAATCTAAAGTGTGCCAACGATCACTTTCCTTATGCCCAAATTAAGGACTATTAGGTGGCTATTTAAGTACTAACATGGGGGTTTTTACTTCATCGTCCATACAGCGTGCTATTGTATGGATGCCATTCACTTGAATGGTAATGTATGGATCAAATGCCTCTACGCCAAGGTAAGATGATGAGTGTATGACCGCGAGATGTGAGCGTGCGGTCGGGGAGAGTTAGCTTTGGTACGTCTATGTATGCATGCTTGCATGTGTATATGGTGCGTATTTAATTGTGGGTTTAAATTATTGTCGGGTAGATTGATACGGAAGTATATGTATGGGTATACATATATGGAAGTATTTACAAATTACATTCTGCATATTTCATTATGGGTTTAGGGCTGAAATGAAATCTTATGCAGGTACACTAACAATGAAACATGTAGCTCGACTAGTTACGCTAATTATGAGAGAACGTATGTATGCCACCGTGTCTACCGTTAGAAACAAATTTTTCCTAAGTTTGTGAGGACGTATGGAACGAGCATGCATCATGATAATTACCATTCACATAATTAAATTGTTCCTCCCCTTATAAAATTCTTACTCGGTTATGTAACTCTTATCCATTATGGCATTGTCTCACCAAGTGGTACATGTTAATGGTGCAGATGGCCCGCACAAAGCAGACTACTCGCAAGTCCACCGGAGGCAGAGCTCCCAGCCGTCAGCTTGCTCCACGTACCCGTCAACGTCATACGTTTCTTGGAGAGTTTGGGATGCCTACACTCTTGTGGAGAGTGCTCAGCTATGTAGGCTATCCTGACGGAATGGAACCCCGCTACTTCTGGGCGAATGAGCAGTTGGGAGAAGTTCTCTTGGTTACTGTGGAGGCCGTTGTTTCATCCCTGAGGTGACGATTCTGAGTGGACAGGTTGGTGTTATGAGTCAACTGGCAGGACTGCTGAAGAAGCAGCTGGCAGGGCAGCCTTTGGGATCCAGAGGGATATCATGGATCGTTTTCCTCAGGAGCTGGCAGCCGCTTTGGTTGGAGTCTTTCTGAGGGGCAACCCCTCCACTGACTCATGGCAGTAGGCAAGAGGAAGATCTTTGGAGATTGGTGCAGTAGAAGGGCAGAACAGTGATAACCCTTCCATGAGCGCCATGTTCGTAGTGATGAGAGTGTTAGATGGAGTAGAAGGTAGCCTCAGACGTGTGTCTGGTGCTCTTGGTCATGCCCGTGAGGACCGACGTCAGCTTCAGAGGGAGCACGACACCGAGATTGAGAGACTTAATGTAGAAATGGCTTGGTTAACTCACCAGAGGAATGTAGCCTGGTCTAGGGAAGATGTTCTGAGAGCTCGATAGGTTGAGCTGGGGCAGCAGCTGGCCAATGCGGAAGAATACAACGATAACCTACATGAGGAGGTTCATCTGTTGAATAACCAACTCCACCCTTATGTCCCACCTAGAGCCGCAGAGATGGATCTAGAAGAGGACGAGGAAGAAGAAGAAGTGGAGTCTGAAGAAGAAGTGGAGCCAGAGGAAGGAGATGATCCTACGTCTGACCATGATAGTGATCATGATGAGGATTAGATCGCTTAGTACTTAGTGGAAGGTCTAATGTATCACCTTTATTCATGTAATGGACCTGTAGTTTGAATTTGGCATTAGTAATCCGACTATCATGTAATGTTGTTAAATCGCACGTTTGATTGAACATCAATGCAATTCCAGTCCTTTGTCGGTAATCACGATTTAAATTTGCATGCGTTATGAGCGCGATAAGTGGTCAAGTTGGGGATGTCATGTTGCGAGAATGAATTGTTATGCCTCTGTTTTTATTGTGATTTTGAGAATTTTCTCCAGTAATTTCAGTTTGGCATGAGTACATAATTCATCTGCAATCTCTTGGCATCAACCAATAATCGCTTATTGTTGCAACTTCGCAGATGACGCGCACCCGTGCTGGAGCTGGTGGCAGCCAGGATGGCAACCATGATGACTTGCCACCCCCACCGCCGCCGTCTGCTCAGGAGTTCTTTACCCAGTTCCTAGGGAGCCAAAGGACAATGGAGGGAGCTTTGCGCCTCATCGCGCAAAACACCGCTCGTGGCCACCCACAGCAACCAGGGGCTGAGCCAAATCAGCACAGTACATTCAAGGAGTTTCTGGATATGAAGCCTCCAATCTTCAAGGTGGCTGAGGAACCACTATAGGCTGACGAGTGGCTCAACACCATTGAGTAGAAGTTTCGCTTGCTAAGAGTCACCGAGCATCTAAAAGCTGAGTATGCTTCTCATCAATTGCAAGGACCAGCAGGGATCTGGTGGACACATTTCCTGTCGTCTTTGCCTGCTAATGCACGAGTGACCTAGGAACAGTTCAAGCTGGCTTTTAGGGGACATCATATTCCCCCGGGCCTAATGCGCATGAAAACTGCTGAATTTATGAGGCTCACTCAGGGAACGAAGACTCTCATAGAATACATGCACGCATTCAACAACCTGTCCAGATATGCTCCAGGTTTTGTGGATACTGAGGAGAAGAAGATAGAGAGTTTCAAGCGAGGCATGGGTACCAAACTGATGAAGACCATGGCCAATTCTAGGTGTGTCACTTACAATGAGTTTATTAGTGATGCTCTGACCCAGGAAAACCACAATAATATGCATGCAACTGCTAAGAGTCGCAAGAGGGCATTCGAGACAGGTGCCTCCGGATCTTCACACGTAAGAGCGCCTATCACAGCTAGGCCATAATTCCGTCCACATGCACCCAAGTTTAGGCCTCCACCGCCTAAAGCTCAGAATAACAGGCCTCAGAAACCATTCCGTAAGGCGTTCACAATTGCCTTGCCAAAAGGAAATGGCAGTCAGGACAGCTCTACCGGATTCAGAAATAATCAACCATGTTTCAACTGCAACCAACTGGGTCATTGGTCCAAGGAATGCCCCCACCCCAAGAAGAATGGCAACCCAAATCAGAACAATTAGAGACAGGCGAACACAAGGGCACGTCCAGGATACGTGCATTATACCGCGGTTGAGGAAGTGCCCGCGGGAGAAGTTGTCATGGCTGATATGTTTCTCGTCAACAAGCATCCCGCTGTTGTTTTATTTGATTCGGGAGCTTCTCATTCATTTATGAGTCAAGCATTTGCATCTAGACATGATCAAGAAATAATTGAAGTAAGCAAAGGGGGTTATAACATAAGTTCAGCAGGGGGTACTGTTACTACCAAAAATATAGTCAAAAATGTACTCATCTCTATACAAGGGAGGGAGTACACAATGGATTTGATAATATTGCCCGGGCTATCGATAAGTGTAATCTTAGGCATGAATTGGATGAAGGATCATGGTGTTCTTATTGACACTAGCACCCGCACTATTATGTTGAGGGAA
This sequence comes from Miscanthus lutarioriparius, assembly GCA_904845875.1. Taxonomy (NCBI): domain Eukaryota; kingdom Viridiplantae; phylum Streptophyta; class Magnoliopsida; order Poales; family Poaceae; genus Miscanthus; species Miscanthus lutarioriparius. Next base: position 30,170,809 of record CAJGYO010000019.1, on the reverse strand, counting down.
CCCATGGGAGGGAATGCTTTTCTAGTACCACTCTCCCGCAATTTCGAACTCCAACATTTAGCTTGTGCTATCCAAGCCACCACACTTTGTGATATCCCAGTGGTTTGTGAGTTTCCGGATGTATTTACAGAGGAATTATCAGGCTTGCCACCTGATAGGGAGGTGGAATTTAAGATTGAGTTAGTGCCAGGTACAACACCCATATCAAGAAGGCCCTATAGAATGCCACCCAATGAGTTAGCAGAACTTAAGGTTCAATTGCAACATCTATTGGACAAAGGTCTTATCCAACCTAGCTCATCTCCGTGGGGATGTCCAGCTTTGTTTGTGAAAAAGAAGGACAAGTCACTGAGAATGTGTGTAGATTACAGACCACTCAATGCTGTGACCATCAAGAACCAATATCCATTGCCCCGCATCGACATCTTGTTCGATCAGCTAGCAAAGGCAAAGGTATTCTCCAAAATTGACTTGAGATCAGGTTACCATTAGATAAAGATCAGACCGGAGGATATACCTAAAACTGCTTTCTCTACTAGGTACGGCTTATACGAGTATTTGGTTATGTCTTTCGGACTAACAAATGCTCCAGCCTACTTCATGTACCTGATGAACTCGGTATTCATGCCCGAACTCAACAAGTTCGTGGTCATGTTTATCGATGATATATTGATTTATTCAGAAAATGAGACAGATCATGAAGAACATCTAAGGATTGTTTTATCCAGACTGAGGGAGCATAAACTTTATGCAAAGTTTAGCAAATGTGAATTTTGGTTGAGCAAAGTACCTTTCTTAGGTCACATTTTATCAAGAGATGGAATCTCTGTAGACCCATCAAAAGTACAAGAGGTCATGGATTGGAAAGCCCCAACTTCGGTTCATGAAGTTCGGAGTTTTCTAGGCTTAGCAGGATATTATCGTCGTTTCATTCCAGATTTCTCAAAGATAGCTAAGCCTATGACCAGACTACTTCAGAAAGATGAGAAGTACAATTGGACACCAGAATGTGAAGCAGCTTTTCACACCCTCAGAACCTTGTTGACTACAGCACCTGTGCTAGCACAACCAGACATTGAAAAGCCTTTTGATGTATTTTGTGATGCATCGGGAATAGGTTTGGGATGTGTGCTTATGCAAGAAGGAAGAGTAATTGCATATGCTTCTCGGCAATTGAGGAAACATGAAGTCAACTACCCTACACATGATTTGGAACTTGCAGCCGTTGTTCATGCATTAAAGATATGGAGACATTACTTGTTGGGCAATGTATGTCATATCTATACTGACCACAAAAGTCTCAAGTATATCTTTACCCAGCCAGAACTGAACATGAGACAACGAAGATGGTTGGAATTGATTAAGGACTACAATTTAGAAGTTCATTACCATCCGGGTAAAGCTAATGTAGTAGCCGATGCACTTAGTCGAAAATCCCATTGCAACACTGTGAAAGCATTGTTGGAAGATGGATTCAACTTGTTACATCCTGCTGTACTACACAATATCACGATCAGTTGTTCACTTGAGAGCAAAATCATAGAGCTACAGCAGATGGATGTAGGAATAAGTCACATCAAAAGAAAAATGCAAGAGCAAGAAACCAAACATTTTAGATTGGACAAAAGAGGTGTATTATGGTTTGAGGACCGACTTGTGGTACCAAAAGACCGTGAGCTAAGGAACCAAATTTTAGATGAAGCTCACTCGTCCAAATTGTCCATCCATCCGGGTAGTAGTAAGATGTATCAAGATTTGAAAACCCATTTTTGGTGGACTAAGATGAAGAAAGAGATCGCAGCCTATGTTGCTAGATGTGATAACTGCAGTAGAGTAAAAGCTGTCCATATGAAATCTGCCGGACTACTTCAGCCATTGCCTATTCCAGGATGGAAATGGGAGGAAATCAGCATGGACTTTATCACAGGCCTTCCAATGACACCACAAGGTCACGATTCAATATGGGTTATTGTTGATCGTCTCACCAAGTCAGCACACTTTATACCCGTGAACACACGGTATATAGTTGGGAAATACGCTGAGATATATGTTTCCCAGATCGTGAGACTGCATGGAGTACCCAGGACTATAATCTCAGATCGAGGACCACAGTTCATAGCTCGTTTCTGGGAGCACTTACACCAGGCTTTGGGAACCAAGCTAATCAGAAGTTCAGCATACCATCCATAAACTTCAGGACAGACAGAGTGAGTGAACCAAATCCTAGAAGATTTACTTAGAGCTTGTGTTATATCTTCAAAGGGTTCATGGGAGAAATGGTTACCTTTAGCTGAATTCTCCTATAACAACAGTTATCAAGCGAGTATCAAGATGGCTCCATTTGAAGCCTTGTATGGCAGAAAATGTAGAACTCCATTGAATTGGGTTGAGCCCGGTGAAAGGAGATACTTTGGTATTGACTTTGTCAATGAAGCCGAAGAACAAGTACGTATCATCCAACAACATATGAAGGCAGCTCAATCAAGACAAAAGAGTTATGCCGATAGAAGAAGAAGACCACTGACTTTTGAAGTGGGTGACTATGTATACTTGAGAGTATCACCCATGAAAGGTGTGAAAAGATTTGGGATGAAAAAGAAGCTTTCACCAAGATATGTAGGGCCATACAACATTTTGGAATGAAAAGGAAATGTTGCGTATAAGTTACAACTTTCACTAGAGATGAGTGCAATATTTGATGTGTTCCATGTTTCTCAGTTAAAGAAATGTCTTCGAGTACCTGAAAAAGCTATTGCACCCACCAACGTGCAGCTTCAATCGGATTTGACCTATGAAGAAAAGCCAATTCGAGTATTACAGGAGATGGAGAGGGTAACACGGAGTAAGATTATTAAGTTCTATAAGGTGGTGTGGAACAATCATAGTGAACAAGATGCTACGTAGGAAAGAGAAGATTATCTATGAGAAGTTTATCCTGCCTTTTTCCAAGAATGGTAGGTCTTGCAAATCTCGGGACGAGATTTTTATAAGGGGGAGGAGTTGTAACACCTCTGGTGTTAGACTTGCATAACTTGACTTGCATAACATGAGCATGATCATCAAGCATTCATAAACAAGCATTTACCATTGAAACATTGGATTGAAACATCTGCAACGTTTGCTTGTTATCGCATGTTTCTTAAACATATGCAACTTTTCTCGTTATTTCATGTCTCCATGTATCTATGCATATGATCATGAGTGTACACATGTACTTGGTGGATGTGAGTCACACAAACATGTAGCAACACCTAGGTTAGCAAATAGGACTTAGTTCATGGTCACATTTCATGAACCAACACTTAAGCCTTCATGTGATTACACTAACTAGCTCTATGAGTGACTACTACATGAAATGATTGAATGACCTTGCAAATTGCTTAAACATGTTTAGAGTATCATTATGAACAACTTGGATATTCATGGTTAGGGGTAAATAGGTCATTAAGCCATGCTTTGATGTGTATCATCATTTAAAAGTGACATGTTTGACCAAATTTGAACTAGGTGTTAGAGACCTTGCATGGAGGAGATCACTAAAGCAAAGTTGTAGTATTTGACCTAAGGAACAACTTTTATTTTTGGGTCATTAACTGATTTAGCTCCTAACATGCTTGAATTAAGATCACAAGAATTAGCAAAACCAACTCTTCAACACAACAAAATTTCTTTGAGTCTTGTTCACTGACAGACTGACAGCCGATGTTTGGGATGATTTTACTCCGTTTCTGTTGCGAATTAGAACAAGTTCTTTGAACAAGATTGTAGCTGGTACTTCGGGCTTCAACTTTGGTTTAGGAAGTTTTGGCTAGAAGTCCACAGATTAGGAGTTTGATCGACGTGAAAACGCGCTGTCAGGCATCACGCTGCGTGTCTGAACTAACTGAATCGGCCGATCGTTCAGTCGTCAGTGGCCAACACCGGCAGAACCCGCGCGCCTTGTGGTGGCCACGACGGCTGCGCGTCACCAGCGCCCTGCCCACCACGGCCAGGCCGGCCAGAGCGAGCCTTTAACATCGCCAGCGACCGCCCGACCCCTCCCGCGCTCCATTTTGCATTTCCTCTGCTCCTCCTTCGCCATCCGCAGCACCCGCGAACACAGCCGCCGAGCTCCAGTAGCTCCGCTGTCGCCATAGCCAACGCTAGCTCGCCCTTGTCGCTTCTCCACCACTGCAACACCTCCACCAGAGCTCCCGTGACTCACCGCCTCAGCCCACGCTCGCTGACCACACTTGGTAAGCAACAGCGCCGTGCGCTAGCTTGCCAGAGCATCCCCGCCGCGCCCGTCACCATGGCTGGGGCACCTCCCTCCACCGTCGGCCGTGCAACAGTGTGCGTTAGGTTCGTCTGAGCCCATGGAAGCTCGTCCACGCCTTTTAGTGCTTCGCCGTGGCCTCCACCGGCGTAGCGCCATTGTCCGGCTCCGCCGTGCCGCCATGAATGCCGCCACCGTGTTTAGCTCCGACGATAGGCTCGGTCAAGTAGGTCAATAGGTCCGGGAGATAGTGGGGGTCATGTCGTGAAGACGTCACCGCCGGCGGACTCGTCGTCGACGAGCCATGGCCGCGCGAGCTTGCTCAGCGCCGCCGGCTCTATTTTGGTTTCACTGATAGGCGGGCCCTGCTGACCAGCGGGTCCCACCGGTCAGCGACTCCATGTGTTAAAGCTAGTTCATTTTGAATGTAGATTTCATATGTTTTGTGAATTTTAGATCTCCAGTTTGGTAGCTTCAAAAATTATTCAATAAATTGTGTAGTGTTCCTTAGGAAGTGTAGTATTTAGGAAAAATATGTTCTTGACATTTACAGTAGAAATTTGTGAAGATTTAAATAGAGATTTCAAATGTGCTTTTGAATGCATTAAAATTTGTTTATTTTATATCTAGAGTTCCTGTGCTTCAAAAATTATGAAATTTTTGTGGTAAGCTATTCTTGTCATATATGAACTCTGGTAAAAATTTGAGGATCAGTGCATGTGTAGATTTATAGTTACAGATTTTTCTTTTATGAATAGTTAATCCTTGTATGAATTTTTATAAATTATTTATGAATCCAAAATTCATGAAATTTGTTGGAGGTAATCCTAGTACCATATGGATGCTAAGAAAAATAGGAAATCTGTTGCTTGACACTTTTCAATAGGGTTTTCCATTTATGCTATTTCAAGCCTTGCTGCCTTGTCATTTTTTTATAGGATGTTCTACTTGGCAAAATGGCATGACATTTTTACAGTAGTCTATTGGTAGCATTAGTAAGGCACTGTAAATTTTTGAGAATTTATGAAGTACATCTATTATATGATTATTATTTAACCTAAATATCTCAGTAAAATAATAAAGGCATTTAAATAAATAGTTTGGGCTTCACCATTATATTATCTTAAAAGTATTTGGTATGCTTAAACTGTTGCTAGGCTTTATGTTGGCAAATTTTGAGTGATTACATGAAGTAGAAGTATTGTTACTTTGTATTGCATATTGAATAGTTTTCGGACATATTCTGGAGTTTGATGAGTTGCATGTTGAAAATGATGTGTACTGTAAAAATGGTTAATAACCAAGTTGTAGAGAAATTGATAAGCTTTCCAGAAAGTCCAGGATCACTGTATTTGGATTAGTAGAACTCCTGTTATGAGTGAAACAAGTAGCTGTTGTTTTGTGGTATAATCGATGCATTGTGGAAGTAGATAATTAAATAATCGAGAAGAGATATGCACCTACTCCATAAACATGATGCACTTGTTAACATATATGCATTCGTAATACTTATGCCATATTCATGCATCTAGGATCGGAGGAAGAGATAACGTTGCTGGAATTCGAAGAAGCAGAGGAAGGGGACCAGCAGGAGAATCCGCAAGCCGCAGCTCCCGAAGGCGTGGAGCAGAATCCTAAAGAGCTTCCGGAGTGTCCTGACCACCGCCCCACTTCCTTTCTATGAGGCAAGCCCTGGAGCATTCTAAGTCTCCCAGTATTTTACAAATGATTACTTAAGTACTTATGATTGATGCATTAGGTATAAGAGTTGAATGGAACCACTTGATGCATATACATTCCTTGTCCAGCTATTACACCTTTAACCGGTATAGGTCCAGGATCGAATATATGCTTAGCCATGCTTAGACCGGTAGAAGTCAGGTGATTTCCTGTCACCTGCGAGATATAGGTGGATACCGGAGCACGGTTGGCTATGATTGCTATCGTGGAAAAGAACCATGGTTAATGTAAATGGAGACCGGGCGGGATGTCGATAGAGAAGCAACAAGACATGGAGGTCTTGGGTGTGGATCTATCCCCGTCTGTGTCGATTAAGGACCGTACTGTTGTTGGCGCTTCTGACAAGATTGAACGCATGCCTCTCACTTAGCTGGCCGGATAACTCGTTCCGACCGCGAAGCCGAGTAATTCAACGTAGGCCAGGACCCGTTCTGTTGTGCGCTCCTTCCGGGGAACGATCAGACTGAGCCCAAGGGCAGGCTAAGCCTGAACGTCCTGGCATCTAGTGTTCTAGATTGTGCAGCGTGGTACGGACCCGCGAAATGTGTACCTGAGTTGTACCAAAGGTGACCTAAGGCTATCGTGGCTGGTAGACCTGGGTTTGTGTTAGGAATAAATTCCAAGCTGGTTGAAATCGATTCGAATCGCCGTCTCTCCCGGATAGTGAGAAACTTGGCTAGTCCCAACATCGTAGTAACTGTGTTATGGAACATGATGGTTCGAATGAATATGGAATTACAATACCTGCTATGGTTACTATTGTATGCTTTTAAATGGATATACCACATGTTTGGCACAGGATAGTTGCTAATCTAGAAATGGATAGTTATAATTAACTTAATAAAGGAATAGTCATTATACAATGAGTCAATTGCCTTTATGCAAAATGTTGTCAAGTTACGTCCACTCTATACAGCCTTGCATAATCCTTGGAGTCATTTTATTTCTGGTTCATGACGGGTAAGTCTAGCTGAGTACCTTCTCGTACTCAGGGTTTATTTTCCCATTGTTGCAGATGGCACTGTGTATCACGGTTATTGCAAGAGTTGCTTCTATCCCGCCGTGGATGAGGAGTAAGCCTTGGGCAGGCTTCTTTATTAATTCCCATCTTTGCTTTTGTAGATCGTGATCCTACTTGGCACTGTATCAAACTATGTTGGAAACTTTATTTTCGAACTTAATTGCTTCCGCTTTATCTATCAAACTCGGTTTGTAATAACTTTTATTCGTACTCTGATGGAGAAATGTATCTGTGAACTTTATGTAATATGTGGCATGTATGTTGAATCCTGTACGATCTTGGTTGTTGTAAATCGTTTATCGAGACCCGTCGTGGTACTCGATGGACTACCGGGTTTATATGGGTTCAAGTATGACAGTGCGACCGCTTGCGGGCTGCCATTGTACTTGTACTCTTATAAATTGGTCGGTTCTGTGACACTTGTGGAGTTTGGGTGCCGTATCCTCCGGCAGCACCCGTGCATAGCCAACAAAGGTGGGGAGATCCTACTGGTTCAATTCCAAGAGCCTCTGTCTTTAGCCGATTGAACAATTGTCAATCGAGCTCTAGCGGTACAAGTCAAGATCGTGTGATTACCTCCAGGACTTTGACTCCACAAGAGTCAGGAAAGGCACCAATGCAACAAGTTTATGTGCCTAAGAAGGTTGAGATTCCCGTCGTTCCCCCACCAAGAGCTAGGCCTCAATCAGCTATCACAATCGGCTCTCCATGGAATCTCCCGTCACTAATCATGATGGGCCGATTGTAATCAAAGAAATTCCGGCATCTAAGCAAGACGAAGCTCCTAAAGATGTTTTTGGAATTGAAGAGAAGAAACACGTCGAAGGAGATTCCAAGTATCGGCAACCCGTATGGTGTCCTCGTGGGTTGAATAAAACTCAACGGCGCAAATTGCAGCATGCCTAACATAAGCAACAGAAGAGGGAGAAGCTTGCCAAGATGGAGAATGAAATCCTCAACCCCATACAGGTCGAAATCCCTCCGGAAGTTCGAAATGCCACTACTGCTGCTGGCCAGTAGGCTAAGTCGACTCTAGAGTCGGCTAAGCGAACTCCTGTGTTGAGCCAATCAGCTAAGCCGACTCCTGAGTCGGCTGAGCCGACTTTGCTTGCCCTTACTGCTTCGAAAGGTCCAGAGTCAGCTAAGTCGACTTCCGAGTCAGCTGAGCTGACTCCTGCTGTCCCGGGTGCCTCTGAGGTGTCCTCTGATGATTTTGCTACTACTGTTGCTGCTCTGGTTGGCATGGAGGTTCCTGAGGTTCTCGACGAGGAGATGGTTGACTATGAGCCTACTCCAGAGAGAGTGGAGGTCAATGTAGTTATTTTATCCGCTGATTACTACATCATGGCAGATGACTCCACGGCGGCAGAATTTAATTTTGCAACGGAAAGCACTGTATTTCAGAAACCAAATGACTCCATCAACCATCTCAAGCCTCTACATGTGAAGGGCCGTATCAATGGCACACCGGTCCATAGCATGTTAGTGGACAGTGGGGCGATAGTGAATTTGATGTCGTATCCACTTTACAAGAAGCTCGGTGGCACTGATGAGCAGCTGATCAAGACCAACATGGCGATCAGCGGTGTCGGAGGAGGTGCTCCCATTCTGGCCAGAGGAGTTGCTAACATGGAGCTCACCATTGGAAGCAAGTCTTTGGCCACGACGTTCTTCGTCGCTGACGTGCAAGGTAGCTATAACTTGATACATGGGCGTGATTGGATTCATGCCAATCATTGTGTGCCATCTAGCTTGCACCAATTTCGCATCCAATGGGTGGGAGATGTTGAGGTCGCGCATTCAGATTCATCGGTTGATGTTGCTGCAGCCGATGCTCCTACACTCGGGGGGCATGATGCTATTGCTTGCTTATCTGGTAGAGATCTTTCTAGTTTTGAATTTATTAGTGTTACCAGGCAAGGTTTTGTTCCTGTGTCCTTGAAGCTGATTGATAATCGGCTCAATATCATCATGTAATCATTATTATAATGGATGCTAACATTGAATGGTTAAAACATCATGTTGAACAGTATTGGGCTAATAAGACCGATGCCTGTGAGGCTATTGATGATTTTGATGAGCTCGATAAGTTGGGCCAAGGTTTTACGTCGGCTGACCCTGTGGAACAAGTTGATATTGGGGATGGCTCTGTGCCCCGGCCGACGTTTATTAATCAAAATTTGGAAGCCGATTACAAAGTTGAGTTAATCGCGCTTCTCAAGGAATATGTTGATTGTTTTGCATGGGATTATACAGAGATGCCTGGATTGAGCCGAGAGCTTGTTGAGCATTGGCTCCCTATTAAGAAAGGATTCAGGCCTTTCAAACAAAAACCCCATCGATTTAATTCTACAATTTATGATAGAATTAAAGAAGAGATTAATCGGCTGTTGCAAGCGCGGTTTATACAGCCATGCAGGTATGCGGAGTGGGTCTCTAATATTGCGCCTGTTGAGAAGAAGGATTATGGGAAGATCAGAGTATGTATTGATTTTAGAGATCTGAATAGAGCTACTCCGAAAGATGAGTATCCTATGCCTATAGCCGATATGCTTATCAATGATGCTTCAGGACACCAGGTTATTAGCTTTCTTGATGGTAATGCCGGTTATAATCAGATTTTCATGGTCGAGGAAGATATGTCTAAGACGACTTTCATATGTCCTGGGTTTGTTGGTCTTTTTGAGTGGCTTGTGATGATATTTGGGCTAAAGAATGCAGGTGCTACTTATCAAAGAGCTATGAATTTGATTTTCCATGATTTAATTGGGGTGATTATGGAGGTGTACATTGATGATATTGTGATCAAATCAGCCGCCCATAAATCTCATTTGGCCGATTTGCGTCTTGCTTTTGAGAGGATGCGCCGCTATGGATTGAAGATGAACCCACTCAAATGTGCTTTTGGGGTATCGGCTAGAAAGTTTTTAGGCTTCATAATTTATGATAATAGAGGTTGATCCCAAGAGGATAGAGAAGATCAAGAAAGTTAAGGCACCTATGTGCAAGAAGGACTTGCAAAAGTTCTTGGGAAAAGTGAACTACTTGAGAAGATTTATTGCTAACTTGTCCAGGAAAATTATTCCTTTCACCCCTATATTGAAGCTGAAGGATGAATCTGAATTCACTTGGGGGGGCAAAACAACAAGAGGCATTCGAAAAGATAAAGGAATATTTGTCAACACCACCGGTTCTTCGTGCACCTAGGAGAGGAGTTCCTTTCAAGTTATATATTGTTGCCGAAGAAAAGGTAATCGGGGCTGTTTTGACTCAAGAAGACGAAGGTAAAGAATATGTGATTGCTTATCTTGGTCGCCGTCTTTTTGATCTCGAGACAAGGTATGCCCATATAGAAAAATTATGCTTATCACTGTACTATGCTTGTGCTAAGATGAGACATTATCTTTTGTGTAGTACATGTGTTGTTGCTTGCCAGGCCGATGTGATAAAGCACATGTTATATCGGCCAATTCTTTGTGGAAGGATAGGCAAATGGGCATACGCACTAATAGAATATGACTTGACTTTTGAACCATTGAAAACATTAAGAGGTCAAGTTCTTGCTGATTTTATTGTTGAGCATGGTACTGATTTAGATGATGAAGTCAATTACCTTACTTTTACTCCATGGAAATTATACTTTGATGGATCAGTTTGTAAAGAAGGCCAAGGTGTTGGTATTATTCTTATTTCTCCTAATGGTGCTGAAATTAGAATGTCAAGCCGATTAGATTTCTCTTGTACCAACAATCAAACCGAATATGAAGCTCTATTATTCGGGTTGATCATGTTGCGGTCTATGGAAGTAAAACATGTTGAAGCTTATGGTGATTCTTTGCTGGTAGTACAGCAAGTTGCTGGTGAATTTCAATGTTTAGAAGTATCACTAAGAGCTTGTCTTGATGCTTGCCTTGATGTTATTGATTATTTTGCCGAATTTCAAATTCGGCATATTCCGAGGCATGAAAATCAAAAGGCCAACATGTTAGCTCAGCAAGCATCTGGCTATGATGTCAGTGGACATAATTTTCATATTCAAGAACAGTCGATGCATGAAGATTTTAATTTTTCCTGTGTAGGTACAGACCAGTCGGCTAAGCCGACTGACCAAGTTGGCTCAGCCAACTACTCTTCTGCTATGGCCAAGTCGGCTAAAATGACTACCCTAGTTGGCCAAGCCGACACCTCCAAATCGTCTAAGCATACCGGCCCAGTTGGTTTAGCCGACTCCCCTGTGACCAGCCCGGTCAATCCGCCTGAGAAGCTATCAAATCTGCCCGATATAACTTCCAGTGATGTTGGGGCTGATTTAGAAGATTGGAGGACTCCCTTGTTGAGATATCTACGTGATCCAAGTGCCAAAATTGATAAAAGTGTTCGGCAGAGCGCTTTCAACTATGTATTGCATAATAATGAGCTCTATCGAAGAACCACCGAAGATTTGCTGCTTAAGTGCTTGGGATCAGATTAGGCAAGAGTGGCTATGGGAGAAGTCCATGAAGGCATCTGTGGTACGCATCAATTGGCCCCAAAGATGAAGTGGTTATTGCGTAGAGCCAGTTTCTATTGGCCTACTATGATGGCCGATTGTTTTCGCTACTATAAAGGTTGCGAAGAGTGCCAGAAGTTTGGAAATATTCAGCTTGTGCCTGCTGCTGTGCTTCATCCTATCATCAAACCATGGCCTTTTCGTGGTTGGGGGTTAGACTTTATTGGCCAAATATATCCCCCATCTTTGAAGGGATACCGATTTGTGTTAGTTGCTACAGATTACTTTACTAAGTGGACCGAGAGAGTTCCTTTGAAGAATATGACACATAAGGAAGTAATTGAGTTCATTACTGAGCATATTATTCATAGATTTGGCATCCCTCAAACATTAACTACAGATCAAGGGACATCGTTTGTGTCTAAAGAGGTGAGGGAATTTGCCGAATTATATAAGATCAAGTTGCTCAATTCATCTCCATACTATGCTCAAGCCAATGGCCAAGCTGAGTCTAGTAATAAGACTTTGATCAAGCTCATCAAAAAGAAAATTGAGGAGAATCCTAGGAGATGGCATGAAGTTTTGTCTGAGGCTCTATGGGCACATCTCATTTCAAGGCATGGTGCTACAAAGGTTACTCCTTTTGAGTTAGTATATGACCAAGAGGCCGTGTTGCCTATCGAAGTAAATTTGGATGCATACAGGCTTGCTAAACAAAATGATTTATCAGTTGTTGTGTATCATGATTTGATGATGGATAATATCGATGAGGTGACTGATGTGAGATTAAAAGCTCTCAAGGAAATAGAGAAAGATAAAAGCTCAAGTTGCCAAAGCATACAACAAGAAAGTCAGGAGCAAATCCTTTCAAGTGGGAGAATTGGTGTGGAAAACCATACTACCAATTGGATCGAAGAGCAATCAGTTTGGCAAGTGGTCACCGAATTGGGAAGGTCCTTACAAAGTGGTCAAAGTTATATTCGGAAATTCATATGTGCTAGAGACATTGCAAGGTGAACATTTTACGAGAGCATTCAACGGGAGGTACTTGAAAAGGTATTTTCCAAGTGTTTGGCAAGAAGCCTAAGTGTTCACCAAACAATGGCCGATACATGTATCGCCCTTAGAAAAATGGCCGATGTATACATCGCCCTTAGCCACTGAGTAGCCGATGAGATGGGAATCGTCGCTGTTTGGTTTTAATTTATTTGATTAAGTATTTTCAGGTTTATGCATCATTCACCTAAAAACAGGGGGGCATATGCTGACAACCAAAAATGTTCATTTTTGTGAAGTTGTCAAAATGTGAAATGGACTTCACCATTACGTTCCTCTTGTCGAGATGGTCAAAAAACATATTAGCTTTTGCACAATTGGAGCATATTAGCATGTTTCTTGCACAATTAGGTGAGGCTAGTGCTTATGATTTTATGAAAGTTCGTAATTTTTCTTTATCTCTTACTGGCACAGCTTTTGCATGGTTTACTTCATTACCATCTTGTTCTATTGGTTCATGGGCTGAATTAGAAGAGAAATTTCATATTCACTTTTATAGCGGTGCTCATGAAACAAGATTGTCTCATCTTGCATTGGTTCGTCAAGGGCGTGATGAGTCCGTCCATGATTTTTTCAAACGATTTAGAGAGATTAAGAACCGATATTTCCATTTAAATATTTCTGAAAGAGATTTAATTGATTTATAAATTGCTAATTTATGTTCTAGTATTAGAGAAAAGCTTGACCATTATGAGTTTCACAATGTTAATCAACTTATGCAAAAGGCCGTTTCAATTGAATCGCGCTTTAAAGAGTCTCGTGATGCTTATAAATCTCATCGTCAGAATGTGCATTTTGTTGGTGATTGTTCCGATGATTCTGATGATGATAATAAAGAATGTTTAGCTGCTGAAATTAAATGGACAGCAGAGAATAAATCGGTTACTTGTCCTTCTCCCAAGCCGATTCATAAAAATCGGAATGAGGAAATGAAATTTACTTTTGATTTCTCTAAATGTGACCGAATCTTTGATGAATTGTTGAAATTTGGTTATATTAGAATCAATTATACATTGCCTTCAGCTGATGAGTTAAAGAGAAGGGCTTATTGCAAATATCATAATTCTTTTTCTCATGCCACTAATGATTGCAATGTTTTTCGTCGGCAGGTCCAATCGGCCCTTAATGAGGGACGATTGAGTCTTACTGAAATGCAAGTTGATAAGACCCCTTTTCCCATGCACATGGTTGAAGCAGGGGCGCCCACTATTTTGATTCGTCTAGAGCAAGCCGATAAAGCCCAAGGCAAGAACGTGATTATCGGCGAACCACGTGTAGCACCGAATGTCGAAACAAATTCAGGGCGCAAAGTGGTGCTTGAGAAGGATGATGAAGGCAAGAACAAGTTGAAGATCACCGCCGGATCAACGCAATATTTGAAAAGGCAGCAGTGGTATGAAACAACGGCGGCACAGCAGAGGCCGGCTAGGCCAACTCCACTAGTTGGCCAAGCCGACTCCAGTACACAGCAGGGCCAGTCGACTCAACCGACTCAAGGAGTCGGCATAGTTGACTCTAACACCATCTCAGCCAAGTCAGCTGACTCCCACGCGTGGTCCGGCGGCGCGGTAAGATTCGGGGCAATACGGGCCTATTGCTGGGGCACTCGGTTGCAAGTCCAGACACTACTGGGGCACTCGCTTGCTCTTGCGTGGGTACATGCGACGCTAATGTCCCGGATCGTACGTCCGGGCGCTAGCAAGTCCTCCACCAGAAACTAAGAATTTTTTCAGTCCAGTAAGTTGGTATTAGTCTCCGAATCTGGATCGAAGCAGATTGGTGGACTCTAAAACTAAAATAAGAGGCAACGTCTGAACCCTGAACAAATATCAGCTGCGGCAAGAAGCATGGAGCCTGAACCTGAATAATTTTAGTTCAAGTTGCTGGAATGGGTAGGCTCGACATACCTGCCTCCTAGTTTTGCGAGCACACCACACGTACACTTGCTCGGATGTCGGAATGTCTATTGGGAGATGCCTACCGCATCTGCCTCTGTTCGTCCCCGTCAAGCGTGGATTGGTTGGCCCCGTGCGTGTCCTCATCCGCCAGGTCCACGCGTACATGTTCATCCAGTGCCAGTGAACCGCACCTGCCCTGTCCTGTCGGCCGCCACCAAGCCCATGGCAAAACCTCTAGCAGGGTGCCCGTAGGTATGTGTTCTTGCGGTCAGTGATCACAAGGTTTTGTAGCGTTCAAGCATCTGACTACGCACATGTCGTCTCTGTTTGGAGCCGGTGGATACGTATGTATTCATCTTAATTCGTATTTGTTGAAATGGAATTAAACTAAGTTCCATTTTATTTCACTCTAACATATATGGATTGAAGTTGTTGACAACCAAAAATGTTCATTTTTGTGAAGTTGTCAAAATGTGAAACGGACTTCACCATTACGTTCCTCTCGTCGAGACGGTCAAAAACATATATGGAATGTCTAATTCAGAGTCCGGATGAAGAAGTTATACCCTCGGAAAGATGCCTCGTTGTCGGGAGTTCCGACCCAAGTCGGGACTTCCGACTTTCGTAAGTTCCGACATGTGTCGGGACTTCCAGGAAGTCTGAAGAAATCTGCCTAGGTGTCTGGGGTTATCACTACATCGGGAGTTCCGACAAAAGTCAGAAGTTCTGACTGTCGGGAGTTCCGACCCAAGTCAGGACTTCCGACTGGACTTCCGACATACCTGACAGAAAATCCTGTTCGGATCTGGCCTTTTGGATTCCCATCCAAACTGTTCCAAACTCGTGGAAAACTTAGAAAATAAGGCTTGGAGAGGTTTCCTACTAGGATAAGACCACCCCCCTCTATATATATGAGAGGATCATGGCCGATTGAGTACCCATCTATCCAATCGTCATACATACCAATCTATCAACTCCTTATGCCCTAATTCCTCTCTCTCAACCCCTCTTGCTGTTCGTTGAGTTTCCCGGCGAGATTCAGCAACATCCTAGGCGGCCTTGCTAGTCCTAGGAGATCCTCCACGTGCTCCTCCCTGACGGGTCTTCCCGGTAGAAGTTTGGGAGCTTTTCTGGCCAAGAACAAGCTCTACATCAGTCTCACCGATCTTCAGATTGGTTTGATCGATTACGCCGCGTTCTTGCTGCGTTGCAGGTTGTGTGCAACCTCTTTGGGCATCCAAGGCCCTGCTGGTGTGTTGATTTAGGGTCATCCTCAACGTCAACAGAAGTAAATACACGTGCACCCAAACAAGGCCTTATAATTTTTAGTGTGGGATCACTCTGTCTCTATTTGCTACAAATGATAAATGCCTTAACGGTTCTTGCTCTATTATTAGCCAAAATATGATTACAAAGTTAAAGACGAACGGAGCAGAAAATCATATGCAAAAAAAATAGATCAAAATTATTAGATAAAAAAGATCAAATTTGAGAAGATAGAAAAAAAATCCAGCCTCCACTTGGCCAAGCAGACAATAAAAATCGGCCTAGGCAAATTTGAGCAGACTCCTCATCAATCCTGTTGAACCCGACCATGGCCGGTTTTGGCGGTCCGAGCCCTAATTTGTTTTTTTCTTTGAAAACTCATTCAATCTCGTGGGAAATTATTGGTTTCGTGTACAATAAAAATACCCCACTATTTATATGAGAGGATCACGACCGATTGAGAGTTCCATCTATTTAATCGTCAAAAAACCGATATGTCGGTGTTTTGTAAACCAGATTAGTAAACTTATACGATTGCCACGCTGCTCTAGGAAGACGATGGTAGCATCCAATAGACACGTGGATTTATACTGGTTCTGACCAGAGCCCTACGTCCAGTCTCAGAGATGATCGAGTGTGTGTTCCTCACTTAGATGCTCTGAAGTTCTTACAATGGGGGTGCAAGAATGGTGGAAGAGATGGAAGGACCTATGCTAGGTGAAGGGCTGCCCGAAGAGAAGCTCTAGGAGCCCTACTACGATGGTGAATTGTAGAGGATTCAGAATGTCTGGAGAGGGCGCCCTGGCTGCCCTTATATAGAGTTCGGGGCCAAGGCGCATACAAAACAGGAGGTTGTCCCGACCGAAGGGTCAAGAGACTGAGGGAGGTCCTAGCTAACTTGGCTTGCAAGCTACGCCATCTTCTGGTGCACGTTCGGTCGTGGCTATCGTCATGGTCTTCTGGCCGCGTTGCAACAGGGTGTGGCGTGACGCTACTATGCCGGCCGTGGGGCATTGTAGCCTCGATGGTGGTTCATCAGCCGTCCTATGCAACACGGTGTCCATCATGGCCTTCGTCGTCGTCTCTTGGTTCCCAGGGGCATCGTACCCGAAGTAGGTAACCGCCCCACGTCATTGTTTGCCTAGTGGCTTTACGGGGCCTAGGGCCATGACCCCGATCGTTGGGGTCGAGGCTCTCTACCGTTCTGGATGGCCTCTTTGTCAAGCCCCTTATCATGGATCCCCATCCCATAGTGGGTGGGATCGTACAAGCGTCTACTCGGTCCCGTATTTGGACGGTGGGTGTCGTACCCATTGCCACTGTGGTATGGTGTTGTCTCGTCGGTGTGGCGTGGCATAGGGATGGTGTCTAACCGGGCCAAGATGACCGATGTCCCCTCGGTCCTTGCGGGGTCAGTGTGCCATGCTTGCCCTTATTAGAGTAGGTGCGCTGGGCTAGGCTCGATCTCTTCCGTCCCTTCCAGGGGTCATGATGAGGGAGAGGTCGCGTGTTTTGTGAGTGTCGTGCGGCTAAGGCTAGGGAAAGGGGTCATGGTCGACCTTAGCCTTGGTGCATCCGGCTTAGTTGGGCCTTGGTCATTTGGGCCTTCATTGACTGGCAAGTTGTGGGCCACGTGGCCTGTCAACTAATCGGTGCCCTGAGATACCCCGGGGTTATAACCCCGACTATAGCCCCCGAGCGTTTTTACGACCATGAAGTGATCATGAAAGCGCTGATGCGTATGCATGTTGGAGCGTGAGTTCGTAGTCATGGTTTTGTCGCCGACCCCTTGCAGGCTGTCACATTTACTACAGTAGGTGGCTATAAATCGCCCCTTCTTCTCATTTGGGTGAGTGTGGGAATGAGAGAGATAGTCATCCCTTCCAACCGCTGGTGCTATAAGGGATCTTGCGAGCGGGGGAGGACAAGATGCCGTGGAGGTTGGCTCTGTGATCATGCGGCCTTGGTTTTACCTGTGCCGGAGTGGCATAGGCAACCATGAGGGCCGTTGATCAAGGGAAGGTTCGCCCCACTACCACGGGCCATCAAAGTATGTAGGGAACGAGTCGGTTCTTTGGAGAGAATGTTCGTTGCTCCCTGGCCACAGAATGAGGGACACAAGGCGTCGTTTGTCACTATGCCTCGTCGTGGCACTGGGATGTCGCGGCATGGTATTCCATCGCTGGAGGCAGTTTTACCCTTCTCTCCTCCCCGCGTTCTTCGGTTTTGGGGGGCCGTGATGTTGCGACGGGGCTCCCACGGTGCTCTTTTCCACCTTGTCCAGCCTTGTTCACAGTTTGCACCCCTAGTGGTGTCATCTTTGAGGTGGTGTTTGAGTTGTTCCTTTTCTTGTTTCTGCAGTTCGCCCGTGCTTGGAGTGCTTGTACCCATGGAACATGTTTTTGAAACTTTAGATTCCTACCTCGAGGTCGTGTCGAGCCCTAAAGCCATTGGGCTCGGTTGTGGGACTTTGTTTCCAAAGCCAGACTTTGAGCAACCAACCTTCCTTTTCCGCGGGATGGAAAGGTTGCCTTTGGCCTAAAAGCCTCGTCTTTGTTAGCGCTCTGACCTATTTGGCCTGAGTATCCCCGTTTGCTGAATAGGTTATGACCTCATTTCCGTGTGGCAGCATGATAGTGGGACATTACGCTCTGACCAAAGTCGACACTCAGGTTTGAGCGGGCCCAGATCGTGTGCACTAGGATCATGGTGGGGTTGTTTTCGTGAGGAGGGCATTGTCATTGGCCCCGTGCGCCCGAGGGATTATCCGCTAGGGGTTGCTGACCCTTGTAGGTCCGTCGGTTTCAGGTCATGGATTTGGGATCCCGAGAATGGGCTTGTCACAGGGACTTAGCTCTGCTTGTCTAGCGACCTCGGGGGTCATTGCAACCTATTTTTTCGATCGATTTTGGTTTCACCCCACGCAGGGAGAGGCATGTCCACCGTAACCTTACGGTGGAGCGGTGCACCTCATTGGGGTCGATGGGTAATGCGAGCGGGACCCGATATCATCCCCAATCGACATTGAGTTTGATTGTGGCTCACGTGAGACGTCCCGTAGATCATCAGCCGTCAATCCCGTTGGTCCCCAACTGCCTCCGCAGCGGCCAGAGGGCAAGATGCCCCCCAAGAGGGGGTCAACTCGGGAGACTTCAAAGCGCAGATGACTCGAACACAGGGAGAGATGGTCTTATGGCTCCACACCACCAATTAGAGCCGTGGGGCCCATCTCTTCCCTGCCCCTATCCCTTTTTTGGCCTCGAGCCCTTCTAAGGACCGACGAAAAGGTTGTATTCCAAGGCACAATGTGGGGTCATGGACGTGGCAGGTCGCTCTACGTGTGGACTCGAGGGGTTGCTGCTTCTCTAGTCACTGTGCGGCTTAACGGCGACTGCTTGCATATGATGCAGGTGAAGGTCGTGCAAGAAATTAAAGAAGTGAGAAAAGAGGGCTCAGGTCTTACGTGTGCTCCGCCTATTGCCTTTTCATGTCCTGCCCTTCGCCTAGTTCTTCTAGGGCTATTCATGTCTATGATCCCTTCGCGAACATGTTTAGTTTGAGAGGATAGGAGGTTTGACATAGATTTAGGAAGGAAGGCTAAGGGTAGAATCTGCGTAGCTACTCAATGTTCCAAGAATTGGTGTAGACTTCGCCATCGTCATTCATGAGTTGGTAGGATCCTGGGCAGATGACTTCGGTGATGATGTAGGGCCCTTCCTAGGGCGGTGTGAGCTTGTGCATGCCCTTGGTGGTTTGGATTCACCGTAGGATGAGGTCGCTAACTTGGAATGCTCTCTCTCGTACGTTCTTATTGTGATACCTCCATAGCGCTTGTTGGTACTTTGTGGAGCAGAGAAGTGCAGTCTCGTGGGCCTCGTCCAATTGGTCAAGTGTGTTTTGCTGGTCTTTCTCCGCTTTGGCTTCGTCGTATGCCAGGACTCGCGGTGCTCCATAGTCGAGGTCGGTCGGTAGGACGGCCTTAGCGCCATACACCATGAAGAATGGTGTAAAGCCAGTGGACCGGTTCAAAGTTGTCCTCAAGCCCCAGAGCATGGCGGTACCTCCCCAGCCCATCACCCCACAAATTTGTCGAGCCTATCAAAGATGCGGGGTTTGAGAGCCTGAAGTATCATGGCGTTCGCACGCTCCACTTGGCCGTTCGTTCGCGGGTGAGCGACGGAGGCCCAGTCGACTCGAATGCCATAGTTGTCACAAAATCGGAGGAACTTTTTCCCAGTGAAGAGCGTGCGATTGTCGGTGATTATGGAGTTTGGGACCCCAAATCTTATATATGACATCGAGGAAGAATTCCACCGTGTCTTCGGATCTTACTCTTGTTATGGGTTTAGCTTCGATCCACTTGGTGAACTTGTCGATTGTCACCAGAAGATGGGTATAACCCCCGGTGCTTTCCTGAATGGCCCGAGCAGGTTGAGCCCCTAGGTCACAAAGGGCCACATTAACAGGATGGTTTGTAGCTCTTGCGTAGGTAAGTGTGTTTGCCATGCGTAAAACTGGCATCCTTCGCAACTTCGTATGATTTGTTGGGCGTCCGCAACAACTGCTATGAGCTAGTAGAAGCCTTGACAAAAGACTTTCCCGACTAGCATTCTGGGCACTGCATGATGTCCGTAGATTCCCATGTGGGCTTCCCACAGAAGTCGCCACCCTTCTTCTTGTGAAATGCATCTCTGGAGAATCCCTGAGGTGCTGCGCTTGAAGAGGATGTTTCCTATGATCATGTAGGATTTGCAGTGCCTTGCTAGGCGCCATTGCCTCCGTTAGGTCATCTAGTAAATTCCCTCACCCTAGATATTCTATGAAAGGCATGGTCTAGTTTGTCCTGGTGTCCGTCACCGCCTGGTCGATCGCCATCAGGCCGGGACGTCCCGTGGCCTCGGGTAGTGGTGGTGTTCGACCGGCAGGGCAGGTTCTGCCTTGCCAGCCATGCCCATCATTTGGTCGTGCGACCAAACAGCTCGCACCAACGGTTCATGCGTGTCGTTGATGAACACTCCCAGCAGGGCTAGTCCCCGACTCAACGCAATCTTAGCCAGGGAATGAGTAGCTAGATTGTCTCGCCTGAGGATGTGGTAGAGTTCTAGCCTATTGAATATTTCTTTGAGTCTCTGGACTTCGTTACAGTAAGCCACCATCTTACTATCATGACATGACGCTTCTTTCTTGACCTTGCTGGTGACCAGCTCTGAGTCCCCCTGATGAAGAGGCGATGAGCGCCAGCTCAGAGGCAATTTTGAGGCCATGGATGAGGGCTTCATATTCTGCGACGTTGTTGGTTGCTCGGAAGTGGAGTCGGATGGCGTACTCCACGCGCTCTCCTATCGGGGAGATCAGGATGATCCCGGCCCCCGTGCCCACGGCCATGAGCGACCCATCAAAATACAACGTCTAGTATTCCTAACAGATCAGAGGTGGGGGCGTCTGAACTTTGGTCCATTTAGCGATGAAGTCCATGAGGATTTGCGATTTGATCGCTATTCTTGGGACGTACATTATGTGGTAAACCATGAGCTCGGCTGCCCATTTGGCCACATGGCTAGAGGCATCACGGTTCTAAACCACGTCGCCGAGAGGGGCGGACGCTATGACTACGATGGGGTGCCCCTCAAAGTAGTGTAGCAACTTTCGTTTAGCAATGAGGATGGCATAGATAAGCTTCTGGATCTATGGGTAACGCACCTTAGTGTCCGAGAGGACTTCGCTGATGAAGTATACCGGCCTCTAGATCTTCTGGTGTGCCCGCTTTCTTCTCGCTTGATGACGAGCGCCGCGCTGACCACCTAGGTGGTTGTGGCAATGTAGAGGAGGAGCGGTTCCCCCTTCTCGGGAGATACTAGCTGGGGGTTATTGCTAGGAACGTCTTGAGCTTCGCGAAGGCCTCCTACGCTTCAGTCATCTAGGAGAATCGATCGGCCTTTTTAGGAGCCTATATAGTGGCATGCCACGCTCTCCCCTAGCCACGAGATGAATCGGCTAAGGGAGGCCTGGCACCCCATGAGCTTCTAGACTCCCTTTAGGTTCATGATGGGACCCAGATTCTTGATTGCTATAATCTTCTCTAGGTTAGCTTCGATGCCCCGCTCTGAAACGATGAACCCGAGAAGCTTTCCCTTGGGGATCCCAAAAACGCACTTTTCAAGGTTGAGCTTGATTCTAAATTCTTTGAGACGAGTAAAGGCAGCCTCTAGGTTGCCAACCAGCTGGCCGGCTTTCCTAGACTTTACAACAATGTCATCGATGTAGACTTCTACGATGTCCCCGATGAGCTCGCTGAGGCATCGGTTCATGCACCTTTGATAGGTGGCTCCCACGTTCTTGAGTCCAAAGGGCATGGTGACATAGCAGTAGGCACCGAACGGGGTGATGAAGGAAGTTGCGAGCTAGTCGGCCTCCTTCATCGTGATTTGATAATACCCCGAATATGCGTCTAGAAAGCAGAGGGTTTCACAACCCATGGTCGAGTCCACGACTTGATCGATTTGTGGTAGCGGGTCGGATACCTTTGGACATGCCTTGTTTAGGTTGGTGTAATCCACGCACATCCTCTAGGTCCTATTTTTCTTCCAAACCAGGATCGGGTTAGCAATCCATTCGGGGTGGAAGACTTCCTTGATGAATCCTGCCGCTAGGAGCCTGGCGATTTCTTCTCCAATGGCCTTCTGTCTTTCATCGTCGAAACGGCGGAGGCGCTGTTTGACCAGTTTGGATCTAGGCAAGACATCGAGGCTATGCTCGATGACCTGCCTCGGGATTCCTGGCATGTCAGAAGGTTTCCATGCAAAGATGTCAGAAGGTTTCCATGCAAAGATGTTCTGATTTTGGAGCAGGAATTCAGTGAGCTCATGCTCTTGCCAGCCAAAAAGGCCTCAACCGATCCGAGCGGTCCTTCTAGAGTCTTCTGGGTTGACTTGTACTGCCTTGGTGTCCTCAGTGGGCTTGAAAGCTCCCACAGACAGCTTCCTTGTGCTGGACTCGGGTGCGACTTCGGTCACGATAGCCTGGATGGTTCACAGTTTTGAGGCTCGAATCGCTGTCGCCGTGATGTTGAGGTTTTCCTCCTCTCAAGAGTGCACCTGGTGCAGGTCGCCGCTTACCGTGATGACCCCCTGAGAGCCTAGGAGCTTAAGCTTAAGGTAGGCACAATTAGGAACAGCAATGAATTTTGCATAGCACGGTCAGCCCAAGATGGCTTGATAAGCGTTGGGGAGGTCGATTATCTCAAAGTCGAGCGTCTCTGTCCGAAAGTTTACTCGTCCTCCAATTGTGACTGGTAGGGTGATCCACCCAAGGGGCGATGCTTGCACTCTGGGTATGACCCCATAGACGGGGGCATTCGTTGGCCGTATTGATGCTTTGGAGAGGACCATAGCATCGTATGTTCGTGAATATAGGACATTGAGCCTGCTTCCTCCATCCATCAATACCTTGGTGAGACACATTTCTCCGACCATTGCACTGACGACAAGGGGAAACCACCCTGGTGGCTGAATGTGGTTGGCGTGATCGGACCTATCGAAGGTGATCGTTGCTTCCGACCATTTTAGATAAACCGAAGTGGCTTTGGCCTGGGCTATTGTTGTGTCGACCTCCCTCCTCGCCAGAGTTGTCATTCACCTTGCCTCGTCGACAGACGGCTTGTCGATGGATGAATCGGTCGCTTTGCTGTGACGGGTCAGGCATGGCCTTTTGAGGCCATTCCATGAGTTCGCCCGCCATGACCCGAGGGCTTGGGGTTTCGGAGTCGGGGACTTGATCATGATCTTCAACAGTGAAGGTGTTGGTCCTCCCATCATGGTAAGCTTTTGGATACGACCACCGTGGGCCGTTCCGTGAGCTTGTCCGCCGGCGGTGGCGAGTGAAGGTGCTAGGCCCCCCTTTGCGGGTGAACTCTAGGATGCAGCTTTCGGGGGTAGTTTCGAGAGTTGGCCTGCTATGGACCATGGGATCTAGATTTCTAGAACGGAGGTTCGGACCACGGCTGAAGGCAGGCGTGGGCGCTGGCCCTTCGATGCCAGTGAACTCGTAGTTTCCGTGGTGGATGTGGCCGTCGTGGGCCATTCCGCGGGTGAGTCCACAGGCGATGTGATAAGCCATCGCTTCCTTCTCTACAATCTTGAGTGCGCAAATGTTGGTGTTTTATAAACCAGACTAGTAAACTTATACAATTGCCGCGCTGCTCTAGGAAGACTATGGTAGAATCCAATACACATGAGGATTTATAATGGTTCAGGCCAGAGCCCTTCGTCCAGTCTTAGAGATGATCGAGTGCGTGTTCCTTGCTTGAATGCTCTGAAGTTCTTACAATGGGGGTGCAAAAATGGTGGAAGAGATGGAAGGACCTATGCTAGGCGAAGGGCTGCCCGAAGAGAAGCTCCAAGAGCCCTACTACGATGGTGAATGGTAGAGGATTTAGAATGTCTGGAGAGGGTGCCCTGCTGCGCTTATATAGAGTTCGGGGCCAGGGCGCATACAAAGTAGGAGGTTCTCCGACCAAAGGGTCAAGAGCTTGAGGGTGGTCCTAGCTAACTTGGCTTGCAAGCTACGCCGTGTTCTGGTGCATGTCCGATAGTGGCCATCGTCATGGTCTTCTGGCCACGTTGCGACGGGGTGTGGCGTGGTGCTACTGTGCCGGCCGTGGCGGCACTATAGCCTCAATGGTGGTTCATCAGCCGTCCTATGCAACGCGGTGTTCGTCGTGGCCTTCGTTATCGTCTCCTGGTTCCTAGGGGCATTGTACCGAAGTAGGTAACCACTCCGGGTCATCGTTCGCATGGTGGCTTTATGGGGCCGAGGGCCATGACCCCGATCATTGGGGATCGGAGCTCTTTGCCGGTCTAGATGGCCTCTTCGTCGAGCCCCTTGTCGTGGATCCTCATCCCGTAGTGGGTGGGATCGTACAAGCATCTAGTTGGTCCGTATTTGGACGGTGGGTGTCGTACCCGTTGCCACCGTGGTGTGGTGTTGTTTTGTCAGTGTGGCGTGGCACAGGGATGTTGTCTGACCGGGCCAAGGTGACCGTTGTCCCCTCGGTCCTTGCGGGGTCAGTGTGGCATGCTTGCTCTTGTCAGGGCAGGTGCGCCAAGCGTAGGGCTCGATCTCTTCCATCCTTTTCAGGGGTCATGACGAGGGAGAGGTCGCGTGTTTTGCAAGTGTCATGCGGCCAAGGCTGGGGGAAGGGGTCGTGGTCAACTTTAGCCTTGGTGCATTCGGCTTAGCTGGGCCTTGGTCATTTGGGCCTTCGCTGACTTGTGAGTTGTGGGCCGCATGGCCTGCCAACTAATTGGTGTCCTAAGATACCCCGGGGTTATAACCCCGACATGATCTATCTTACTTTTTTATCTTATACCTAAAACTCTTCTGGTGCCTTAGCACTTCTCTTGACGAGATTGTCGGCGTTATAGGTGGTCTTTCTCATCCTAGTTCATCATGCTACGCCTCTCCCTTATGGGTCTTTTGGGAGATGTTCGTGGATTTTTGGCAAAGAACTAGCGTTAAATCGACTCCATCGACCTGCTAGTCGGTATCACCGTTTAGATCTATATCCATTGAATGTCTCCACCATGTGTAGGCCGGATGATCTAACTCTTACCAGTTTGTTGGCAGGATTTAACGTCGACATGCTTTTTTCTGACTCCCCTACTATTATGGCCGGCGACAATGGTCGACCACAGGACCTACCTAAAGAACCTGGGCAAAATTATCAAGCCTTCGATCCATCAACTCTCTAACGAGATCTGAAAGATGTTGAAGAAGAGGGCGAAGGCCCAAGCTGCTGCGGATCTGAAGTATGCTGTAGCATGCTTGGAGGTGGATCGATGATTAGCTGTCAAGAAAATCAAGGATATCAGTTTCGACCTTCTTCCTACCATACATCTTCATTTGAGATAAAAATTGATCAACCTTGTGGCAGATTCTCCAGCGGGATGAACCTGTTTGTTTGGTTCCAATAAGAAGGGCTGCGATGAGCTGAGATGGCCAGATCAACCGATGAAACAAAGATCGGATGGCAGAGAAATCAAAATGACGTTGAAGAATGAGAGCTCAGCTTTAGAGAGTAATTGTTGTCAGTGGGTATGAACGTTTATAGAAACTAGTGAGACATGTTTTTCAATTCAGAATTAGGTGGGCCCATAAAGGGTGGAGCACATAGCCCAGGCCATGGTGCAGAACAAGATCTGCAGATTTTGGCCCAGTGAACCATGCCCAAATGCTATTCGGCCACTTTGTCCTTTTTTTTAGTGGAGAACACGTGACAGGACTAGAGTACAACAGTCGGACGAGGTGAGGTGATACGATATGTGCTTTCACTGCTTCGAAGTTGGAGCACATGACAGGACCATATAGTAAACATGGATGGTGTGTGTGAGTGTCTCTCTCTCTCTCTCTCTCTCTCTCTCTATATATATATATATATATATATATATATATATATATATATATATATATATATATATATATATATATATATTACCCTATAGCTGGCTACAAAATAATTTATTCTGTAGCCACTTTGAGTTATGATAATAACTATGTTAACTTATGAGATTATAATAACTCCTTACTAAGTAGTTTACTATAACATTATAGTAAATATCCCATGTGTTATAGCAACCCAACTATCGTAAATATGTATTGACATTATCGTAAATTAGTATATAAAATTATCATAAATGGAGGTGGCTACAGAATAACTTATTTTGTAGCTAGCTACTGAATATACTCTCCCTATATATATAACGGCACACATCAAGTTCTCGTACCTTAATGTGTCTTATAATTTGGAACGAAGGAAGTACAATTTAAGCTGGAAAAACGTAAGCATGTGTATAGTATAAATCTATTAGCTCTAACACGCAAAAATTTTAGTTATAGAACTACATTAAATATACTGGGAGATGAAAACTTATAAATTGTGTGAAAAATCATATCCAACAGTGCGTGCCCGGTGAACATTTATGTTGTAAACTGATAGTAACATACAACGCTAATAGCAGAGGGCCAAAACAATTTTTCTAGATCGCAAGTCAAAAGGTTCTCATAAACAAGCGGTTTTTTAGACATGTCAAATAGATTTCTAGAGGCAGTCGGCTTATGTAGCTGGCTTCTGGAAATAATGTTCTGAAATTATAAAAAAGGATAAAAAACATATTTTTTTAATCCAGAGATAATTCACCAGCTAAGCACCATAGTCGGGAATTGGAATAAGATTTGTCTCTTCCACTACCGGAAACAGTAAATATGCCGAGTGTTTATTGATTTGCCGAGTGCAATTCATCGGGCACTCGGTCAAAGAGCTAATTTGCCGAGTGTAGTTAAGAAGACACTCGGCATACATATTACACTCGGTAAAAAACTCAATTTGCCGAGTGTAGAATATAAGACACTCGGCAAACCACAATACAACACTCGGCAATAAATTAACACTCGGCAAAATACTATCACGTGACCGGCAGGTGCGACGGCCATCTTATGGCGTGCCGGTCGTTAGCAAAAGTGCAACTTTGCTGAGTGTTTTTCCCCAGCACTCGGCAAAATGATAAGTTTGCCGAGTGTTTTTCTCTAGCACTCCGTCATCCACTTTTTTTCGCCGAGTGTCGTTTTTAGCTCTCGGCAAAGTCTTTGCCGAGTGCCCGACAGAAAACACTCGGCAAAGCTGCTGTTTGCCGGTACTGTAGATGTCGTGTGCTCTTTGTCGAGTGTTACACTCGACAAATCCTTTGCCGAGTGTTTTTCGGGCTTTGCCGAGTGCCTGTGGCACACGACAAAACTACTGTTTCCAGTAGTGTTCGTTAGCAATATTGAACTTGCAAGAAAGTCGGGACATGTTTATTTGGTCCTTACAGTCATCAGATCTTTTTTCCGTTAGATCACTGAATGTTGCCTTCGTTAGTAATGGGGTCAGAGTGTCTAAAGAAATTTGGCGTGCTAAATTACCAACCAAGATTAAAAGCTTCATGTGCTATTTGAAAAAAGGTGTTATCTTATCTAAAGACAGTCTCATCAGAAGAAATTGGAATGGGGATAAGAATTGTTGCTTCTGTCATAAACCAGAGTCCATTCAACATCTTTTTCTAACTGTGCATACGCTAATTTCTTGTGGCGAGCCGTGCAATAGTGTTTGGGATACCGAGACCAATAAACATGTACAATATTTTTCATCGCTGGTGTAATCTGGGAAGGACCAAACCAAACTTGTTATTACTAACTGCAGCAGTATCATTATGCTGGGCAATATGGCTTACAAGAAACGAAGTTGTTTTTGACAAATGTAGACCAAAATCTTTCTTACAAGTATTGTTCAGTGGAACGCACTGGCTTCGGGTGTGGGCGCAGTTACAGCTCCATGAGGAACGGAGGGATGTATTCATCCATGTCTGTGGCCTCCTCAAAGAGTCTGCCTTGTAGTTCTTCGTGTCAAATGGATGGTTATCTACTAGTTGGATTGATCTTCATTAGTCTAAACTTTTGTGTGTCGTTTTGAGCTTCGTGTTTGCTTGTAAGAACTCACTTGGTGTGTTTGGGTGCTGCAACTCTGTAATAATGGCTTGATTCTACATTATGTAGATGATGCCTGATATTAACTATCCTTTATCTAAAAAAAGCTAAGCACCACGTTTGCGCATTGCAAGTTACAAGTCACATGATTCCAACCCTCACGTGAGCCTTTTTTACCATCCCATTAAATGTCTGTTGCTAATTGTAATAGGAGAATTTTTCTTTTTCTTGCTTGGCTGGAAATAATTTCCAGAGATGGATCACCCGCATCTAGTCTAGAAAAAAAAAAATAGATATGAGAGTTTGTAATAAATATTTGGGTCCTTAAATGATCTCAAATAACAAAAAACTACCAAGTTGTGCAGATCGTGTCAATAACTATAACTTTGATATAGACCTTTCAATATCTAAGGTTGTTATTTGAATTTTGAAATCCAAGAATTTGGAGCTCGAAACAATCTCAAATAAAAAATAAGAACTAGAAAGTTGTAGATCCGGTTGTTAGCTACAACTTTGATATAAGCGATGTGAACATCTGATGTTGTTTGAAAGAATCAACAAATTAAATTTCAGTCCAAGACATTAAAATGAACATTTCGGCCTCCACATGATCTTAAATAAAAAAAGTGACAACTACCAAATTCTAGCCGTCAAGCTCTACAAGGTGTTTTTGGACAAAAGACGCCCCATGATAACTTATATAAAGTTTATTTTCTTCAGACTTTTCATCTCAAAAAGTCATACGTTTCTTTGTGTAACAACTATTTACAGGGGTGGACCGTGGACCCTTAAGAAGCTCACCACTAGAAATTGACTTCCAGGGCCACAGCCTAGAAGCAGAGGCAGTTTCTCAAGAGATGCACTCTCGATTTTTGGCGATCGAGATGGATACCATTGTCTTTGGGGGCCTATCCGGGCTATCTATATATGATTCAGAGATATGGTAGAATTAGCTAAGAAATTCCTCTTTGAAAATAAAATATAGTATCTTTACCGATCATTTCTGTAACAGTGCAAAATAATGATTTAATTTCTAGAAGCTAGAACCAGTATGATGTAGCCATCTGTCTTTTACGTGCCCCACCCTTTTTTGCATGCATATATAACGCCAATAACGGTGTGACAACTGAAACTTACACGTTGAAGACAAATAAAGAATCAGCTGAGGATAAGATTTGGGATAAGATGAACATATATAACTATTATTATATATATACACACGCCAAACAATTTTGCATTGGGCAGCAGCAATAAAAAACAATCACTTTCGTTCAGCAGTGGTATATAAACCAGAGGCCACCACTTGACTTGATGGAAGCTAGTTTCAATCATGTGATGACCATTGAGAGCCAACTGGGGTCAGCGCCCCTTTCTTGTCTGATAAGCACTCCTTAACCGAAAGCAATAGCTGTTTAATATGGCATAAAACATGCATAACGGCAATATGAAATATTATATTAAATATTTGTGTTAGGATACCTGCTAGCTTTCTGACCAGTGACGTATTTAGATGAGGATAAGGCATGGGTTCATCATTCATTCATGGGCGTTATGCAGATATCAGAATAATCGGCATGGAGTATTATGCTAAAGAATCAATGGTCGTCGGAAGCTGACATGATAATTCAACCAGCAAACGACGAAGAGGTTCTTAAAAAATGATAAATTTAACCAGCAAATTAAAAGCGACGGCTTGGATTCAATACGACATTATTTGTCCCTGTTAGGCCAAATTTCAACGCCGACGGATAAGCTCGTAAGAAAGGCTAGCAGTCACATGCATGGCCGTATCTCGCGACAATGCATGATGCCAAATAAACCAGCATAAAGAAACTGTTCCGTGAATGTAAGATAGGGGCAACCAACCAGTACGTGTAGTTTGCATTGCTCACGTATGTATCGCAACTAGTATAATGCCCATGCTAACACCACGGTGTCATTTCAGGGATGCATATGAAAACAAAAGTCACGCTGGCACGGTTGACCAAATACACATTAATAAAAAAGTCAGGCTTGACACTGTTGACAAAACTTGAAATTTATATATACACATTAATCCACAATTTATATATACACATTATAATCTTATGAACAGCTCTACGCTTCCTCTGATTCCGAATCTAATAGTGAAGATGTCACTGAGCGTCTTGCCACTGTTAATGAAACTTGATGATGACAACCTTGCAGTGAAGAGTACCTCAAGTTGCTCAGCAGCAGAACAACCTCCACTTACAGTAAAAGTACAAAACAATGCATCTATGGTGCTGACCATAGCAAGCATTCATATATTTCCTGATGAGAAACCTGATTTGTAGCATGAGAACTTAGTCATTAGTATTGTATTCAAAGGGCGATCCATCGTAAAATACCTCTTGTCAGGACCACAACAAGTTTATGCGAGCTAAGGAAATAAGTCATTCTTCACTCAGTCCCCCAAATTGTTTGAAGTACCATTAACCCTACTGCAACCTGAACACAGACCTACCTAGAGGCAGTGTGCTGAAAGGCATTTTTTATCTTTTTATGTTTAAATGGTGGAATTTTTGTTCCTTTTTTCTTTGAGAAGGGATATTAATTTTTGTTCCTAAAGATGCACATAAGCCTGCTACTGTGCTTCAGAGTGCAGAATGCAGATCAGCCCTCATTCTAGAGTCCTAGACATGGCCCTGCCATTGACTGCAATTTCTTAAAACATAGAGCTGAGATCAAGTCAATTTTGCCTATGGATTGCTGAGATCAAGTCAGTTGCAGTGTAGGCCATCAATAAAAACATAGAGCTTTCTACTGCCATATCGGGGCACGTTAAGTGTCCAAAGTTAATTCTATCAAATTTAAAGTACTTAGCTAATTGTGTTTTTGTCAAAGTTGTTTCCATAGCACTGAAAGTTCAGTGTTTTGCTAATAGGACAAGGCATTGCATAAACTAATAGTACCCCCACAGAATGTCATGAAAAATAAACTTCAAAATCACTTGACATGAACCGAGAGATAAAAACAAGGCATTTTATTCACTATATGTTTCCATTGTTAAGAATAAAATGAAACTACACTGTCTTTCCATAGACAAGGCATTGCATTTACTGAACCATTGCCAAAACGTCAAAACAATGATATCAAAGACATGACATACTGAACCTATCATTCAGACAGTTTGATCATGTAACAGACTGGAACCAATTCCTAAATATTCATATTTCCATTAAGTGAACCAATTAAGGGCAACACAATCATACTGTGATCTCTTGCTCCATCCTTAATTTATTCAAGATCCTTGACATGAGTGATTCGGATGATTCTCCTACACATCAAAGATCAAGTATAGGAAATAATATTCAAATGGAATTCATGTTTAAAAGTCTACACAGATTGTTTGAAAGTTGAAACCGATCTTAAAAGCTTCCTTTAAACAGGTATTTTTCCGTATGAAAAGTAATAAACAAACATTTTGTTTACCTCTGCTTTCAGTGCACAACATTCCTCAACCCCAAATCTAACAATTGTTTACCTCTGCTTTCATCAAGGCTGTTCCCAGAAACTTTCTATGTTATGACTAAAGTCGCAAAAAAGTTTTGCTACATTAAAAGTTTAAAACTGAAGTCGACATCCTTTTTATTAGCTGGCCTGAATACAGTTTTGAGTTATTTCAGTCAAAATGGCAGCTTCGTATCTCTCATAACAGTTCCCGAGCCAATGTAAAATCCACTCTGTAGTTACCTGATCATTTTGGCTGAACCAAATCTAGGCTATCATTTTCTCTAGCTAATTCATTTCTCTATGAAAAGACACCACAAAGGCTAATTGTACCCAACAAAACTTATCCAGCTTGGAGACGCCAAATGCGCTAAATCCATGCATATTCACCTAAGAAAGACAATGGAATGACGCCATTCCAGAATAACTTGTAGCTAGTACAGTATTTATAGCTGTCCCCAGCTCATACAAGACAACAGAGCTTGGACATAAAGCTGTAAAAAAAACATTAAAAAGGAACAACTTGCCAATTGAGTTTACCTGAGTCTGCATGTCATCCCCAGTTACAATGTGACCCACCGTGCGCAGAGCTGGAATGGGTAGAGAGGCCAAAGGATGCCTAAATAAAAATTCAGGTGTGACGGTTTCAATCTATCATGGTAAAACTTTAGAATGGTATAGAGAAAAACATATATAAAAAATTGCACTTACATCAGAAGTTACACAAGGCGAGGGAACACACCAGATTCAATAACAGCTTGGATTTTGTCATTAGTCCCATCAGATAGGTATGAGAGAGCCCCACAGGCATCAGTTAGGACCTCCTCATCCTGAGAGTGGATAAGGCACTGCAGTGCTGGCAATGCTGGTTTGAACTACTCAAGCATGAACAAAACAAACCAATATCATTCACAGGATCAACTTTGGCCAACACACACACACAAAAAAGCAATCCCAGATAGTAACCTGATCAAAGTTTTGGTTGTGGCTTCCCCCGGCAGAAGTTGGAGAGAGTCCATGTGGCATTCCTCAGCATTGAGAGATTAGCAAGCTTATTAAGCTGCTGCAGCAAGACGAATAGCCCACTGTGGCCAATCACCAGATCACGGCACTTTGAAGGGTCACCACCAACATTACCTAAAGCCCATACAGCCTGCAAAAAAATAAAATAAAAATAAAAAAGAACCTAAGCATCACTCTACGTAAGTCTCATACACAAGAGAGTAACTCCTGCAATTCAGTGCATGCCTGTTTATGAACATCTTCGCTGTGGGAGTTGAGGAGCTTGACAAAGAGGGGCACACCTACGGAGAGCAGCTTCCTGAACTGCGTGGTGGCCTGAAGCTACACGGTGGGGTCGTTGGAGAGGATGGCCTGCACCATCGCCGCCAAGCCATCGAACTGCACAGGCAGACGCCAAGAAAATCAAATCCGTGCCGTCAGATCGAGTACCACCCCGTCACCCAAACCCTAACACAGGGGGCGGATCCGATCGGGGCCAGAAAGAGCGAGCCAGGGAGGGAGGGCAGTGCTGAACCTTCTGCTGGAGCGCGGCCGCGGTGGAGTGGCCTTCAGCGCCACGTCCGGCACCAGGTGCGACGGGGAGGAAGAGGAGGAGTCGGGGTCCTCGGCGGCGAGCCCGTTGGCGGTGCGGATCTGGTCGGCGGAGGGGAGGCCGGAGAAGACGACCTCGGCGATGGAGCCGCGTCTCGGCGTGTCGGAAGGCCGCGCGGCGTAGTGAACGGCGACAGACTGGCGAAGGATGTAAGCGCAGGCGCAACGGGTGTAAAGATGGCGACAGGACCCGATCCCCGAATCTCCGCGGAAAACAGGGGGACGGTAGTAAATTTATCTCAAACTTGCTCCCTGTCGGGGCTGACGGGAACAAGGATGGTAGCACGTCCCCATCCCCGTTCTCTGTATCATCGCCCCGCTAACAAAGGAACAGACGTGACCCAGAAGAGAAGGCCCATCTAAAAACCCAAGCGACTTGATATATATATCTTGACTAACCATAATCCTATCCCTTCGTTCATTCCTTCCGGTAGCAACCACCAACACAGCGCTGCCAGCCTCCGCTGCAGCGTCTCTTGCCTCGCCTCTCCCCTCTACTCCACTCTACCTTCCACACACGTGAAAAACATTTGGTTTCGGTAAATTGATGAAACTCTAAGTGCTAACCTATTTTAATAAAGTGACTATGAGATAGATAGCACTACTCCAATTGATGAGGCAATGGTAAAAATCATGATGACGGTGATGGCATGGTGATGATTAAATGCTTGAACTTAGAAAAGAAGAAAGAGAAAAATAAAAAGCTCAAAGTAAAGGTAAAACTTGATAGGAGTTTTTTGTTTTGTTGATCGAGACACTTAGTAAGTGTGATCATATTTAGGATCGATAGCCGTACTATTAAGAGGGGTAAAACTCATAACGAAATGCGGTTTATCAAAGTGCCACTAGATTCTCTAACTCATTGCATATGCATTTAAGATCTAGTGGAATGCTAACACCCTTGAAAACATTTGTAAAAATATGCTAACACATATGCACAAGATGATACACTTGATGGTTAGCACATTTGAGCAAGGGTAAAGAAGATAGAGTTGAAAATGAGTTAGTCGCGCTGGTTACTGAGTGACCGGACGTGTCCGGTATTCTATCCAGACTTCGGGTAGTCAGACGGAACTGACAGGACATGTCCGGAATCAGGACCGGACGCGTCCGATATTTGGACCCAAGGTGAGAGACTAAGTGAAAGTGACTGGACGCTGATCAGTTACTGTTCAGCGTCAGGTCAAAGTGAAATAGCCCGATGAAGAATTGCAGAGAGTGACCGGACGCGTCCGGTCGTCCGGTGTGAACCAGCAAGTCTCGGGTTTTCATCACCATAATTAATCGGACGCTGAGAGTGTTCGGTCCGGTGTGACCGGATGCGTCCGGTCGGCCCAGCGCGGCTCTAGGAGCTCTCTGGACTCGACCGGACGCTGCGTCTCTCGCGTCCGGTCATTTTCTAATAGCGTGTCCGATCACGTAGTATTACTGTGCAGAGATAGCCGTTGGGCGGTCAGGCTGCGACCGGACGCAGCGATCGACTCAGCGATCGGACGCGTCCGGTCACCCACCGGACGCGTCCGATGCAAACGACTTGCGCGTCTAGTCGTCTCACAGTCAGCCCAATAATTAAGCCAACGGTTCTATTATTTAGGGGTGTCTATAAATATCGTTTGGCTGGCTCTAACTCACTCTCTTGACCATTTGCATTAACATAGCAATCTTGTGAGCTTAGCCAAAGCTCTTCCACTCATCTCCATCATTGATTCATTATCTTTATGAGATTGGGAAAGAATCTAAGTACATTGCTTGAGTGTTTGTATCTAGAGGCACTTGGTGTTCGTGTTTCGCTATGGGATTCGCTTGTTACTCTTGGTGGTTGCCACCACCTAGACGGCTTGGAGCAGCGAGGATCGTCAAGCGGAGGTTGGTGATTGTCTCTGGCTCCGATCGTGGTGATTGTGAGAGGTTCTTGACCTTTCCCCGACGGAGAGCCAAAAGGTACTCTAGTAAATTGCTCGTGGCTTGTGTGATCCTCATCTTGTGTTGATTGTGTGGCACCCTATTGAGGGTTTGGCGTGTGATGCCAATTAGCGCGTGAACCTCCAAGTGAGTGAATCGCAACAACGGGGACTAGCTTGCCGGCAAGCAAGTGAACCTCGGAAGAAAAATCATTGGGTCTTGATTGTCTCCTTGGTATTCATTGGTATTTACTCATTGGTCACTTGCCACGACGGTATACCTCTCTTCCACTCTCTTGTATTTCATTATACATTCACTTGGATAGAGCTAGTGGTAGTTAAGACTAGATAATGTATTATTTAATTGTATTACTCTCACTAGGTTGATCATCTAGGTGTATATTAGTGACATAGCTTTGTTGTGATATACTAGATATCATAGAAAATAGAATTGGGTAGGTGGCTTGCGACCCCAAGTATAGTGCTAGCGCAAAATTCGCTTCGCCATCTTATTAACTAATCATTTGTTTTAGTGTTGTAGAATTTTTTAATAGGCTATTCACCCCCAAGTATAGTGCTAGCGTAAAATTCGCTTCGCCATCTTATTAACTAATCATTTGTTTTAGTGAGATCATAGAAAATTGAATTTGGTAGGTGGCTTGCAACGCCAAGTATAGTGCTAACGCAAAATTCGCTTCGCTATCTTATTGACTAATCATTTGTTTT
Source organism: Miscanthus lutarioriparius (assembly GCA_904845875.1). Classification (NCBI taxonomy): domain Eukaryota; kingdom Viridiplantae; phylum Streptophyta; class Magnoliopsida; order Poales; family Poaceae; genus Miscanthus; species Miscanthus lutarioriparius. The sequence goes on along the minus strand of CAJGYO010000019.1, from coordinate 30,134,856 downwards.
AGTGTTGTTGTAGAAATTTTTAATAGGCTATTCACCCCCCTTCTAGCCATTAGGACCTTACAAGTGGTATCAGAGCCGTGGTCACCGCAATTTGAGGCTTAACAACCTTCAGTGTAAAAATAACTCAAATCAACAACACCAAGAAGCCACACTAATTTGATAGCACAAATTATCCATATTGAAGTCAAAGATGACCACACATATCAAGTCAATCAATGGAAGGGTGTGGAAGGTGGTAGAAATCAAAATTGAGATTGCCGATCCGGAGAATCCCACCGCGGCCAAAAAAGTGCTTCTCCAAAACAATGGCATTGCTCTAAGTGCCATTCATGATGTAATTAATGAGAGCACATTTGAGCAAATCAAGAACATTGAGATGGCTCATTAGGCTTGAAAGAAGTTGGAAGAATCATTTGAGGGCACCAAGGCAATGAAGGGTGCAAAGGCATACATTCTCAAGGAGAAATTTGCTAGCTTCATGATGAAGGAAGATGAGATTATGCCGAACATGTCCCATCGGATGGAAGTGCTTGTCAATGATCTCAAACCACTTGGTGAGAAGGTGGAGGACAAGGACTTCTCTCATAAGTTCTTGAAATGCTTATCTGCAAGATTTGGCATATTGGTCACCTTGTTAGTGAGGACCGGTTTGGACACAATGACACCAAACCAAATCTTGGGAGATATCATGACCGATGATGCTTATAGAGATGATGATGAGAAGGAAGAAAAGCAGGAGAAGAAAGATGACAAGAAGGATGACAAGAAGAAGAGTGTGGCATTCAAGGCCACATCATCCAAGGGCAAGGCAAAGCAAGAATCATCAAGTGAAGATGAAGACTTAAGCTTTGATGAGATGGATGATAAGAAGATGGCTCTCTTTGTTAAGAGATTCGGTAAGTTCATGATGAAGAAGGGCTACCGTGCTAGAAGAAAGAAGTCTTCATCCAAGAACAAGGAAGAGTCAAGAAGGTGCTTCAATTGCGGAAGTAAAGATCATCTTGTTGCTCAATGCCCAAACAATAGTGACAATGATGATGACAAGAAGAAAAAGAAGAAGGACAAGAAGGAAAAGAAAGAGAAGAAGGATAAGATGACCTTCAAGAAGAAGAAGAAGGGTGGTTCATATATGGTCACTTGGGATAATGATGCTTCCTCAAGTGATGATGATGATAGTGATAATGACAAGACCACCAAAAAGAATGCACTTACAAGCATTGCTATCAATGAGAAGCCTTCTTTCATCGACACTCCATCATGCTTCATGGCTAAGGCCACTAAGGTATAAACTTGTGATGATGGAAGTGATGAGGAACATGATAATGAAAATGAAAATAAAAATAAAAGTGATAGTGATGATGATGAACCAACTAAGGATGAACTACTTGACATGCTAGATGATGCTAAAGAACACTTCGATATTAAGAGAAAGAAATGCAAAAGCTTGTGTAAGGAAATAAAAGCCCTTAAGCAAGCCTTTGATAAGCTCAAAGCATCTCATGAGAGGCTAGAGGAAGCCTATGAGAAGCTTAGCAAGGCTCACAAGAAGCTTGAAAAAGCTCATTCCTCTTTGCTTGATGAGCAAAATAAGAAGAAGCTTATTGAGACATGTAATGTAGGCTTAACTTATGATATAATTGATGAATCATTTTATAAGCATATCATTGTTGCTTCCACTAACCCTTCTTGTAGCATTTCTACTTCCATCTCATCTAATAGTGACGGTTTCACATGTGATGCCTCACTAATGGTTGAGAATGAGACCCTCAAGAAGGAGGTCAATGAGCTCACTCACACCTTGGCTAAGGCCTATGGTGGTGAGGACCGCTTGCTTATGTGCTTAGGTAGCCAAAGAGTTTCTCTCTACAAAGAGGGATTAGGCTATATCCCCAAGAAAGGCAAGGCGGCCTTTGCTCCTCACAAGACTAGTTTTATGAAGAACAATGGTCGGTTTTGCACTTGTTGTAAGCAAGTTGGTCATAAAGAGCATGAGTGCAAGAATAAGAGCAAAAATGCTAATATATCCTCAATTAAGATTAATTCTTTCTATGTGCTTACTAAGGGTACAAATGGTGTGAAAGCTAAGTTCATTGGTACACCATAGATGGGCTCAAATAAGAAATCCTTTTGGGTGCCAAAGAGCTTGGTCACTAATCTTCAAGGACCCATGTAAGTTTAGATATCTAAAAGGAATTAATCTTCTTTTGTAGGTCAATTACAAAGCCAGAGGAAGGCATTGGGTTCTTGATAGTGGGTGCACTCAACATATGACAGGTGATGCAAGAATGTTCAACTCAATCAATACCAATGACAATGATGATTATGATAGTATCACATTTTGTGACAATGGCAAAGGCAAGGTCAAAGGGCTTGGTAAGATTGCAATATCCAATGACATGAGCATTTCCAATGTGTTGCTTATAGAGAGCTTGAACTTTAATTTGCTATCCGTGGCTCAATTGTGTGATTTTGGATTCAAATACATATTTGGGGTAGATGATATAGAGATCATAAGTGCAGATGACTCTAACTTGATTTTCAAAGGCTTTAGATATGAGAATCTATACTTGATTGATTTTAATGCTAGTGAAGCTCAACTATCTACATGTTTGTTCACTAAATCTATCATGGGTTGGTTATGGCATAGAAGGCTTGGTCATGTTAGAATGAAACAATTAAATAGATTGGTTAAGTATGACTTGGTTAGAGGCTTGAAAGATATAGTGTTTGAGAAAGATAAGCTTTGTAGCTCTTATCAAGCCGAAAAATAAGTTGGAAACACCCATCCTAAGAAAAACATGATGAGCACCAGTAAAGTATTTGAGTTATTGCACATGGACTTGTTTGGGCCAACTCAATACACTAGCATTGGTGGTAACAAATATGGCTTTGTGATAGTGGATGATTAGACTAGATACACTTGGGTATTTTTTCTAGTGGACAAAAGTGATGTGTTTGCAACATTCAAATCATTTGTCAAATGCATTCACAATGAGTTTGAAACAACCATCAAGAGAGTTAGAAGTGACAATGGTAGTGAGTTCAAGAACACTAGAATTGAGAGAGTTGTGTGATGAATTTGGAATTAGACATCAATTCTCAGCCAAGTACACTCCACAATTAAATAGCCTTATTGAGAAGAAGAATAGAACACTCATTAATATGTCAAGGTCTATGCTTAGTGAGTACAATGTGAGTCAATCTTTTTAGGCCGAACATATCAACATGGCTTGCTATTGTAGCAACCGCCTCTATTGTCACCTATTGAAAGAGAAGACACCATATGAGCTCTTGAATGGTAGAAAGCCCAACATTGCATATTTTTAGGTCTTTGGTTGCAAATGCTATATCTTGAAGAAAGATACTAAATTGGGCAAGTTTGACAAGAAATGTGATGAAGGATTCTTACTTGGATACTCAACTACTAGCAAAGCATATAGAGTTTGGAATTTGGATAGTGCTACTCTTGAGGAAGTTCATGATGTTGAATTTGATGAAACCAAGGGTTCATAAGAAGAAAATGAGAATTTAGAAAATGTTAGTGGCATTCAACTTTCAAATGCCATGAAGAACATGGATGTTGATAAATTAAGACCTAGGCAAGTGAATGATGATGAAGATGAACAAGTGCAAGTGCTCTCTAACTCAAATGTGAAAGATGATACAAATCAAGTTAGTACAAGTGGCTCTCATGATAATGAACAAGATCAAGTGGCTAGTGCATCATCTCAACCCAATGGTCAAGCAAGTGCAAGCAATCAAGTTCTAATCCTCTAGCCAACAAATATTGCAAGGGATCATCCATTAGACACCATCATTGGTGATATTTCAAGAGATGTGCAAACTAGATCAACATTGGCTTCATTTTGTGAGCATTTCTCATTTGTGTCATCCATTGAACCAAAGAAGATAGATGAAGCAATGAAGGATGTTGATTGGCTGAATGCTATGCATGAAGAATTAAATAACTTAATAAGAAATCAAGTATGAGAATTGGTAGAAAGACCAAAGCGACACAATGTGATTGGAACCAAATGGGTCTTTAGAAACAAGCAAGATCAAGATGGGATAGTAGTAAGGAACAAAGTAAGATTGGTAACACAAGGATATACACAAGTTGAATGTCTTGACTTTGGAGAAACATATGTCCCGGTTGCTAGATTGGAAGCAATTAGAATCTTACTAGCCTATGCTTGTGCCCACAACATCAGCTCTATCAAATGGATGTCAAGAGTGTATTTCTCAATGGTTACATCAATGAAGATGTAACAGAACCGACCAATTATACGAAATTAAGTAAAAAATCATCCGCCAGAGCAGACGATTTAGCAAACTTAAGCCCGTATAACCCGGTAGTCCGCGAAACCATGAAGGATTTTAAACCAACTCACATACCAGCCAAGATTGTAATAAGTTTAGCGGTCACCATCACATATTACATAAAAGTTCGCATCACAGATACATCAGAGTTTAAACATAGTTATTACAAAATGAGTTCAAATAGAAGTAGCGGAAGCCATTTGTTCAAAACCACATATACTCACATGGAGTTCAAATATAGTGCCAGCTAATGATCATCTCCAACAAAAGCATCAGACGAGATGTAAGGAATGACAAGCCCATGGTCCTAAGCATCACCCATCGCAGGATAAAGGCAGTTGATACAGTAGCCATAATACATCTGCCCATCTGCAACAAGTGGGAATAAAATCCTGAGTACGAGAAGGTACTCAGCTAGACTTACCCGACATAACCGAAAATAAAGTGACACCAAGGATTATGAAAGGCTTTATAGTAGGGTAGCTGACTCATTTGCAAAAAGTAGCATTTTTAGTATTTTAAGAACCTTTCCAAAAGCATTATTGTCAAGTTAATTATTATTAACCTGTCGACTACATTTGCACCTATACTAGAGCAAGCATGTGATTAAGCAAATAATGATAACCAATGATCATTAACAACTTCCATAATGTCATATTCATTATAACTGTCCAAGTGTTCCATCAACATTACTACAATGAAGTCACTCAAGTCAAGTGCTCACTATCCAGGAGCGATGGCGATTCGAATCGATTCCTAACCAGCTGGTGATTTATTCCTTACACAAACCTCACTCACCCGCTAAAGTGAGGTATCGGTCACCGAGTCAACTATCCAGGAATCTCGAGTTTGCCAGGAACCACATGTACCCGGGGGCCGACCGACTGCACTTTGGTCTTATCATCTCGCCCCCGTGTCCTACCACACCTGCTCCGGTACAGTGCGCTGTGGACAATCTACTCGGCCCGAATAATCTCCCAGCTTTGTGGTCGAAAGGTACTTTATTCGGCCAGCTAAATGTAAGGCATGTGTTCAACATGACTCGAGGCCCAACAACAGTCGGTCCTTAATCGACACAGACGGAAAGCACTACAGTCCAAAACTCTGTAAGTCTCCGTCCGGTCTCAACTTCTTTTAACACTTAGTTATACCATGACTACATAGTTCTCCAAGTAGATCCAGGTAACCACCTATAGCTCGCATGTGATAGGAAATCACCCGACTTCTACCGGTCTAAGCCAGCTAAGCATTGACTCGACTGCGGATACCAGGGTAACAAGGATATAGTATAACAAAGGTAGACAAGGTATAATGCATCAACGATTGCAAACAACTCCTGAACGTAATGCATCAATTAAAGTAAAGCATTTAATTAATAATTGCAAACCAGAGAGAAAATGCTCTGGGGCTTGCCTCTCTCGAAGGAGCTCGGGCAGTGATCGGGGCACTCCGGAAGTTCCTCAACGTCCTCCTCGTCGGCTTCGGGCACTTCCTGCGGCTGCACCTCGAGCTGCTCCTCGGGCTCCTCGGGTATGATGACTGGGTTCTCGGTTTGCGATCCTGTATGATGCAATGTGCATAAGTGCTTATGCAATCGGTGCATCGGATGAGATGAATACAATGGATATGCTTGAATGCAAGGTAGTCAACATCATCCAAGAACATATACTACAAGCATATGTCATCTACTGCATTCTCTTCTACTACTAATATGCTAAGTCAACACATCTCATTAAATGCTTCAAAGATACACCAAAGCTTCACTAATTTCTTACGTATACACAAAGCAACATATGATTAACCCTAGTTAATAATAATAGGTTTGAATAGCAACATCTATTTTTATAGATTAGAAAAATCTTAGAAAATTACCATAGCACAGTACTACCCTAAGTAGTCTAACATCAGATTTTTATGGTATTTGAATGAGTGGATTAGCCTACACAAAAATAACAAGCTATGGCATGATTATGAACATGAAAATACTTTGTACTGTGAAAAGTGTCAAACAATAGATGAAATATTTTTCCTATGTTCTACACAACAAATAATCACTGTACAAAAATTTTCACATGCATGTTTTATACAAATTTTGCTCTCTAGCAAAAATAACAAAAATCAGCCATTAAAGGCACTTGAACTACACCTCATAAATTTTCTACAGTACAGGCATGACACATATTTTTCCTAGGAAGTACATTACACAAGAAGAGTAACAACTTGGAATCATATTTTTTTGATACATATAGTATTTACTAACCATTTTACAAGATATCAGCAATATCAAGAATTAATTAAAGCTCTACAGAAAAGTATCTTAAAAATGACATGCAATATTTTTATCATGTAGATCTGGTGACAAGAAACACCACAAAATTTGTTTCAACAAATTTGGAGCAAATTTGAGCAAGTTATAAATTTCCAAAGCATTTAACAAAATTCTGAAAAGCATTTCTTAAATTCATTTTAAACCTAGCCGACAAAAAAGGCTGGGTGCACCCGGTGCTGTACACCCAGAGGGGCTGCCATGCGGGACCTGCGGTCAAGCCGGACCCACGCGTCAGCCGGAGCCGAGGGAGGGCCACCGTTGACCGGCCGGCTCTCGCCGACGGCGAGGTCCCCGGCGAAACGGAGGGCACCAACGTGCTCCCCATGACAAACCGCGTCGGATAGAGGTGAATAGGGAGGGGCGGTTCATGGGAGAGAGGCTCGCTGACGGCAATGGCGGAGCGACGACGCGGGTCGTCGCCGGTGGAGCGTCTCCGGCCATGGTATGGCGAAAGGAGGCGCTCGGGAGACTCAACATCATGAAGGCGATGCTTGTGTATGAAGGAAAGGTGGGAAGGGAAGCGGAGAGGGGGAGTCCACGGGAGCGGAGCTCACCAGTGAGCTCGGCCGTGCTCCGGTGAGCAATTCCCAAGGAAGGGATGCTTACCACAGCGAAGTAATGCGAGCACGGGGTGAAGGCGGAGCTGCTGGCGAGATGGAGTGGTCGTCGACGAGCTGTGGTGGCTGGGTAAGCCAAATCCGGCGAGGGAGCTGGTGGCGGAGCTCGTGGCGCACGTGGGAGCTGCTGCTGCTGCGGTCGTTGCTGCTGAGTGAGTGAGGGAGTGGAGTGGGGAGCACAGCGCTGGTGGGCAGAAGAAGGCAAGCATTGGAGGGCGAGGCAGGCCGTGGTCGCTGCTTTCGGCGTGGCGTGGCGCCGGTGCATGGTCGCCATGCCGCGGTGGTCGCAAGGCTCAAGGGCCGGGTCGGGACACTGTGCATGAGAACGGCGCCATGTGCAGGAGCAAGGAGGCAGTGCGCGTGAGGTGGGAGGGCTAATGGGCCAGACGGAGCGGCGAAGCAATGGCAAGCAAGTCGAGTCTACTTTGGCCGCCGACCGAGAAAGAGGCGTGCCCGTGAAAGGATAGAAACACTTTTCAATTTTCTATTTTCAAGGAAATTACAAATAGCAGTTTTCAAATACCCTTTTGAGCAAGAAAATGACTTCTTTTGAAAATAACCCAAAAATAAAAGTTGCTTAGAATTTAATCCTCTACAACTTTGCTTTTATGACCAAAGTCCAATTCTTTCTAGATTTTGAATTATAAAATTAAAGTCAATTTTAACTCAAAACCCTAATTTTGGAGAGTTATTTTTAAAGTAAAATTTGGCAATAATTTAAATACAAATTTTGCTCCAAAATTGTGCTAGATAATTCTAGATGATTTACAATCATAGCCAAACATGTTTTACTAACCTAGCAAGCATAATTTGGGCAAAAACAACTCTAAATGAGTGTATGCAACATTCATGTTTCGCGAGCATGTTTCAGATGTTTCGAAGTAGGGTTTCAGTTATTATTTACATGATTAGGCATGTATGATTAGGATGCTTGATGATGCATAACATGCATGATTTGTAGTGTCTAAATGCTGGCATAACACCGGGGTGTTACAGCGTGGATGAGGACTAGGACCATGGGCAATGGTCATTCTGTATTTCATCTCATCTTTGTGCTTTTGGTGGAGATGACTATGGCACTGGCTTGTATTAAACTACTTGGGATGTTGATGTTAAACTACTTTGCTTCCGCTACTTTCAAACTCGGTTTGTAATAATTATTTGAACTCTGATGTATGAGACATATTTGTGAACTTGTGATGCAACATGTGATGGGTTGTGTTGAATCTCTACGATCTTAGTTTGTATGTTGGTTGTTTGAGATCCTTCGCGATTTTGTTGGACTACCGGGTTTATATGGGCTCAAGTATGACGGTTTGATCGCTTCGGTGATTGCTATTGTACTTGAGCTCTTATAAATTGGACGGTTCTGTGACAGTAATGCATCCCGCCTCCTCGAGACCAGGCCCGCTTACATCGGATAGCTTTCCTAGGATATAGACTGCCCTCACAGACCAACACCAGTCTTTTCTATGCACTTTGTCCTCACTCATGCGCCCCCTGGAAGAACTTCCCGGTCGGTCATCCATCGCTCTAGGCCAAGCACACTTAACCTTGGAGTTCTTAAGAGATGGGCTTCCAGAAAAGAAGTTGCAACTTATTGGTACGAGTATCCTATTAATCCTATTAAGCCCTGGACCGAGGTGTTACATCCTCACCCCTTAGGAGACCGACGTCCTTGTCGGTCAACCCTAGGCTAGGAACATCCCCTCTTGGCCACGTCCGTGTGTCCAGTGCCAGCGCATGTGCCATGCTGGGTGACCACTCTGGGTCCACACCAGCCATGCACACCATGCCTGCGCAACTGATATACGCACCCGTGAAACCACAAGGGTCGGCTCTGATACCATTCTGTAACATCCTGCCTCCTTGAGGCCAGGCCCGCTTACATCTAATAGCTTTCCTAAGATATAGACTGCCCTCACAGACCAATAGTAGTCTTTTCTACGCACTTTGTCCTCACTCATGCGCCCCCTAGAAGAACTTCCCGATCGGTCACCCATCGCTCCAGGCCAAGCACGCTTAACCTTGGAGTTTTAAGAGATGGGTTTCCAGAAAAGAAGTTGCAACTTATTGGTATGAGTATCCTATTAATCCTATTAAGCCCTGGACCGAGGTGTTATAGAAGAAGTATATGTTGAGCAACCTCCCGGTTTTGAAGATGATGAGAAGCCCGATCATGTGTACAAGTTGAAGAAGGCATTGTATGGCTTGAAGCAAGCACCTAAAGCATGGTATGAGAGATTGAGAGACTTTCTACTCTCTAAAGGGTTCATGGTGGGCAAGGTTGACACCACTCTTTTCATCAAGAGGATTGGCAATGACTTATTTGTGTTGCAAATCTATATTGATAAAATCATATTTGGATCAACCAATCAAGATTTTTGTGAAGAATTTGGAAAGATGATGATTAATGAGTTTGAGATGTCCATGATTGGAGAGTTAAGTTACTTCCTTGGTCTTTAAATCAAGCAATTGAAGAATGGTACATTTGTGAGTCAAGACAAATATATCAAGGACATGATCAAGAAGTTTGGCATAAATGATAGCAAATCCATTAGCACACCAATGGAAACAAATGGCAACTTGGATAGTGATGCAAGTGGCAATATGATGGATCAAAAATTATATCGGTTTATGATTGGAAGCCTACTCTATGTGACCGCATCAAGGCCGGATGTCATGTTTAGTGTATGCATATGTGCAAGATTTTAAGCCTCACCAAGAGAAAGTCATTTGAAGGCTACAAAGATAATATTGAGGTACTTAAAGCATACATAAAATGTTGGTTTGTGGTATCCCAAAGGAGCAAAGTTTGAGCTAGTTGGTTACTCTGACTCAGATTATGTGGGATGAAAGGTTGAAAGAAAGAGCACCTCGGGCACATGTCAATTGTTGGGAAGATCACTTATCTCATGGTCATCAAAGAAGCAAAATAGTATTACATTATCAACCGCCGAAGCCGAATACATATCCGCCGGTAGTTGTTGTGAACAAATACTTTGGATGAAGTCCACTTTAAGTGACTTTGTAATCAAGTTCAAGAAAGTGCCATTGCTATGTGACAATGAGAGTGCAATCAAGTTAACCAATAATCCGGTTCAACATGCAAGAACAAAGCACATTGATGTCTATCACCATTTCATAAGAGATCATCAACAAAAAGGGGACAGTTGCATTGAGAGTGTAGGTACCGAAGATCAACTTGCCGATATATTCACTAAGCCATTAGATGAGAAAAGGTTTTGTAAGCTAAGGATTGAGTTGAACATATTGGATTTCTCAAATATGTGTTGATGTACCCCCCCACTCATATGGCATGCCTCTTCTTCGAGCAATCCAAGGTAAAAGTTGATTAGCATAGCATACATCCATACTAAGGACATGATTAGTGCATATAGTTATTTTTCACATTTACTAGACTCATTCATGAAAATCAAATGAATTTGATGATTGTATGGTACTGTTTACACCAAAATTTGGAAGAAGTATTGCAGGGACTCGAAAGCTCCCAAGATCATGTCATCAATGAATCGATTGAATGAAGGTCGGTATCAACTGATTTGAATGCAGCACTGAAATCGGCTTTCTTCAGATAGCGCCAGCGGATAACGACAAAAGCTACGATCGGCGCTGGGAAAAACATGTTGGACTCTATAAAAAGGAAAAGATTAGGGTCCAAGTTATCTTAAATTTGGAATGTTTTCTCTTAGGCCAAAAATTGTGATGAGTCGTGCTTAAGTAGAAGTCATGCGTAGGTTCCGGGTATAAATATTTGACCCCGGCTATTGTAAAGAACACACCATCAATAAAATACAAGTTACTTACTTTTTTTGGCTCTGGCCACCCCTTAGGACTAGGAGTAGAGTAGATCTCGATGAGTCCTTCAGCGAGTAGGGCTGCATCAGTCTGATCGACCTCCGACTTGTCTATAAGTACAGTCATGGCTTATACTTCTGTTCGTACGGCTGCATCGATCTGGTCGACCTCCACTGCGACTCTGGTATAAGCTAGTTATCGACTCTTGTTTAGTTCAAGTAAGGCTGCATCGATCCGGTCGACCTCCACTGCTCGAACTAGATTAAGGTCAAGTTATCGGCTCTATCTAAGGGTGGCGTCCTTCGGATAGACTCATTAAGTTATCGATATTGCTTATTGCTTTTATTATTTATTTAATTACAGCAATATCACTCTGCCCGATTGGGATTGATCTAGATTGGCCTTATATCTTGTTTAACCCATTGTTTATTAATCTAAATTGATCTAATCTACACTTTAAATGATGAGTTATGTTTTATCGGCTGTTTTATGTCAATCTTGATCGTGCATAGTGTGCGGTTAAGGCATGTCTAGTCTTGAATAGATCTATTGGCTAACGAGCACCGTTCCATGGCCCGTTATCACGGCCTGTGTGATTCTGCCTCACACCCCACTATTAGCACCGTGGAGTGGGGATCGTTATTTGGTAGATCTGTTCCTGATAGGGCATGACTTTAATTGTGCGCTATGCCTAAATCGGCTGTTTTAGCCGATATCGAGTGTTTTCACATATACAGTTCACGTCACGAGACCATTGAAGTAAAGATAGGTTGAAAGATATGTTGGCCCCATGATCTTATTATTGTATTACGGCCTGCATGATTCTGCCTCATGCCCCACTGATATTAGTAATAAGTTAGGGTCGTCGAATTTATCGCTGTTTCTATGGCCTGCATGATTCTGCCTCATGCCCCACTGGTCATAATGATAGATGAGATCTAATATGTTCATTAGATTTATCTCTATTAAATGGTTGAATGATGATGAGCTGTTTCTTTTATATAAAAAGGGATTCGGTTACTTGCAGTCATTGGCTTAGCATAAACTGATTATTGTTGATATCCTATTGCTATTGATCAGTATTTGTCTTAACGATATTCATCCTGAATTATAACCGATTTTCCTTCCATAACTCCATGAGCTTTAACTGATTTATTCTTATGAGTATGCTGGAATTGGCTATTTAGTCGATCTCCTTCCACATTGGCTCTCAGAGCCGCACATTCGAGACTGTCTGGCAACACCGGCATGTTTCACCTTAAATTACCGATTTGTTTTATCTCCTTGTTAATTGCAGGGTCAAATTGGCTGGCACGTCTCGGGAGGAGTGTGCAGGATCGATAATCCCTACGTTGAAGCTAGGCGGATCTCCAGCTCCATCGAGTGGACCCTTCCGGCTTGCTCGTGTCCCCCGGCACGGGACGAAATTTTCATGCCGACAGGTACCACTATTGCCTCTATGCTTCACTTAATCTAGTGGTAGCATATGATATGTTTGTGGGCTTGTAAACCTAGTGTTTGATCTAGAAAATGAGCTCTAAGTGTTTAACTCAACATGGTATAAGATAACCCTTATTTGGAGGTGTGAAGAAACTTGTCCTTGGATCAAACCGAGTTAAATATTTTTGGCAAGTATTCTAGATTGAACCATATTTGGGAAAATGATCCTCACCCTATTGATTGACATTGATAATCTCAACCTATCTACATTTTGAACCTTTGTGGTCATTGATGACAAAGAGGAAGAAATAATGTACAAAGATATAGTGAAAAGACAACAAGGGGGAGAGAAACAAAGATATAAGTGATACGGGAAGAATTTGACATAGGGGGAGAGATATGGATCAATTAAAATTTTGAGCACACAAGTAGGGGGAGCAAGCTCATAAACTTGATTGATGCATTTGAATGTGCATTTCATATGTTTGCTTGCATGGCACAAGTTTTAAATTTCAATATCCATGCTTGTGTGGTGTATGCTAGTTGTAGGTTTGAATGATAAAATGAAAAACTAGCATGCATAGGTTAAGTAACTAGACTCATGCTCACATTATGAAAACTAGACCCTTACTTCTAATGTTGATCTCACGGGGTATTCTAGTTTTTGTGTATGTCTAGTTACTAATGGTGCTAAGGATGGTATATTGGTGCACTCCGATTAGTATCACGCTTTAAAGGTCCATCTCTTATACCTTAGCATCATTTGGTAGACATTGTCTCCTATATTTCCTATCTAAGCATATGTGCAAGCTATAATCCAAACTCTTAGCACATATGTAGGGGGGAGCAACTGCTACTAATTGGGGTTCATAAAACTTGTCCATGTTCTTTTACACATGATAAATATGCTTGGGCAAGCAACATGGATTCAATTAAAATTCAATTCATATATTTGTGTAAGGATTGTCATCAATTACCAAAAAGGGGGAGATTGAAAGCTCTAGTTTGGTTTTGGTGAATTGATGAAACCCTAAGTGCTAACCTAGTTTAGCAAAGTGATTATGAGATAGATAGCACTACTCCAAGTGATGAAGCAATGGTGAAAATCATGATGATGGTGTTGGCATGGTGATGATTAAATGCTTGGACTTGGAAAAGATGAAAGAGAAAAACAAAAAGCTCAAGGCAAAGGTGAAACTTGATAGGAGCTTTTTTGTTTTGGTGATCGAGACATTTAGTGAGTGTGATCACATTTAGGATCGATAGCCGTACTATTAAGAAGGGTGAAACTCGTATCGAAATACGATTATCAAAGTGCCACTAGATGCTCTAACTCATTGCATATGCATTTAGGATCTAGTAGAGTGCTAACACCCTTGAAAACCTTTGTGAAAATATGCTAACACATGTGCACAAGGTGATACACTTGATGGTTGGCACCTTTGAGCAAGGGTAAAGAAGATAGAGTTGAAAAGGAGTTAGTCACGCTGGTCACAGAGTGACCGGACACGTCCGGTGTGGCTACCGGACACGTCCGGTATTTTATCCAGACTTCGGGTAGTCAGACGAAAGTGACCGGACAAGTCCGAAATCAGGACCGAACGCGTCCGATATTTGGACCCGAGGTGAGCGACTAAGTGAAAGTGACTGGACTCTAGCTTAGTGGAGTGACCGGACGCTGACCAGTTACTGTTTAGCGTCAGGTCAAAATGAAATAGCCCGATAAAGGATTGCGGAGAGCAACCGGACGCGTCCGGTCGCCACACCGGACGCGTCCTGTGTGAACCAGCAAGTCTCGGGTTTTCAGCGCCATAATTAATAGGACGCTGGGAGCGTCCGGTCTAGTGTGATCGGACACGTCCGGTTGGCCCAGAGCGCTCTGGGAGCTCTCTGGACTCGATCGGACATTGCTTCTCCCGCGTCCGGTCCGGTGTGACCGGACGTGTCCAGTCGGTCTAGAGCGGCTCTGGGAGCTCTCTGGACTCGACCGAATGCTGCGTCTCCCGTGTCCGGTTGTTTTCTAACAGCGCGTCCGATCACGTAGTATTACTATGTAGAGATAGCCGTTGGGCGGTCAGGCTGCAACCGGACGCGTCCGGTGCACACGACCTGCGAGTCTGGTCGTCCCGCAGTCAGCCCAATAATTGAGCCAACGGCTCTATTATTTGGGGGTGTCTATAAATATCGTTTGGCCGGCTCTAGCTCACTCTCTTGGCCATTTGCATTGACATAGCAACCTTGTGAGCTTAGCCAAAGCCTCCCACTCATCTCCATCATTGATTTATCATCTTTGTGAGATTGGAAGAGAATCCAAGTGCATTGCTTGAGTGTTTGTATCTAGAGGCACTTGGTGTTCGTGTTTCGCTGTGGGATTAGCTTGTTACTCTTGGTGGTTGCCGCCACCTAGACGATTTGGAGCAGCGAGGATCGTTGAGCGGAGGTTGGTGATTGTCTCCGGCTCCGATCGTGGTAATTATGAGGGGTTCTTGACCTTTCCCCGGTGGAGAGCCAAAAGGTACTCTAGTAAATTGCTCGTGGCTTGTGTGATCCTCATCTTGTGTTGGTTGTGCGGCACCCTATTGAGGGTTTGGCGTGTGATGCCAATTAGCGCGTGAACCTCTAGGTGAGTGAATCGCCACAATGGGGACTAGCTTGCCGGCAAGCAAGTGAACCTCGGAAGAAAAATCATTGGGTCTTGATTGTTTCATTTGTATTCATTGGTATTCACTCATTGGTCACTTGCCACGGTGGTATACCTCTCTTTCACTCTCTTGTATTTTATTATATATTCACTTAGATAGAGCTAGTGGTAGTTAAGACTAGATAGTGTATTATTTAATTGTATTACTCTCACTAGGTTGATCTTCTAGGTGTATATTAGTGACATAGCTTTGTTGTGATATACTAGATATCATAGAAAATAGAATTGGGTAGGTGACTTGCGACCCCAAGTATAGTGCTAGCGCAAAATTCGCTTCGCCATCTTATTAACTAATCATTTGTTTTAGTGTTGTAGAAATTTTTAATAGGCTATTCATCCCCCTCTAGCCATTAGGACCTTACAACACGGCACACCTCCGATGGCCCCTTACTGCTTGGTCACTGTGCGCGCCGGGGCATGGCGGAGCATGGAATCTTACAGTCGGAGCAGCTGGCCATGCCACCGAGCCGGAGCCTGCTCTTGCTATGCTGCACGTTCCAAGGAAAGAACTACGGCAGTTGGTGGCTCAAATCCGGCCAAAAACCAGCAAGCAACAAGGATGGGTCTCCACTTTGCTCTTCCGATTCCTTGCTCCATTTCTTTAATCCCTTGTTGTACCTGCTGCTAACACGTGGTCTGTTGAGTGTGTTACTAGATCCATCTGTAAGTGCAATGATATATGTATAATGATGCTCCTGCCATCTAGATCTGTGTGCTGCTAGATCCATTTGTGAGTTTGATGATGTATGTAAGACGTGTTGGAATGTTTTCGCTTTTGTGTTGGAAGCTATTGGAATTTCAGGGTGTTCAATTTGTTCTGCTCCTGCACTTTTCTTGGCTATACTCTTCCATGGGCTATAGCTGTGTCATTGAAACGGGGATGGGATCCCCGCAGGGATAAATTCCCCGCTTGGGGACGGGGATGGGGCGAACTCAAGCCCCGACGGTGTTAAGAGGGACGGGGACTGGGAATTTTGGTCCCAGCGGGGACGGGGACGGGGAGCCGTCCCCCGACGGGGAATTCCCCGTTGCCATCTTTAAACAGGTGGGCAAACGGGAGGAGAAGCGACGGAGCAGCAGCGTAGGCACGGGACACGGGAGAGTGTTTGGTTTCTAGTTTTTTTTGGAGAAAAATTCTGGAAAATAGGAGGTACCGTGTTTCGAAATGGGGATTGTTGGCCTACGTGGTGTCGCCGAGGGGGCAGAGGCAGGCTCACGCGCGCGTCAATAGCGGTGCCGCGAGGACGAGGATGTTGACACAAATAACGTGGGCAGTTGGATTTGAGCGAGCAACGAGAGAGAACGCTCAAACTAAATCTGGAACGTCTATTTTGAAGATGTTGTTTTTCTGTGGATACGTTTTTCTGAGTGGATGGAGGGAAAAGTTCTCAGCGGCGGATGTTTTTTTTGTGTGGATATAGGAAAGAAAATAATGGTAAATTAGCATGGTAGAAGAATCGGATATAGGGGCAACTAACCAGTACTTTACTGGGGATTAATTAAGGGACGATCCATGCATGATGTTCTAGCTCTCCTATAGTGTCAACTGTCAATCATATCCATCCAGGCATCAATCAACTAGTATATCCATATACCAAATGTACGTACGGACTTAAACTAAGGCGCTCTTCAAAGTGCATTATTGGCTCTATTCGCTTGAGTTTATTCAGAACTACTTTTCAATCATACAACAGTACTTTTCTCTCATAATATTTCAGCATAAGCATCAGCATAAAGCCAAATTTCAGCATCAGCGAACAGGATCATTATTTTTATCAGGAACAGGATTATTTTTATCATAGCATATGCCTTTGAAGTAGCTAGGCCATGCTAATCGTCTCGTTGGTCATTTTGGATGGCGATTACGTTTGTCACGCACGTCAAACTAAATCTGCTTTAATTTAGTTTCTAGCTTTCTTGAAAAGAGCCTTCACCGGTTTAAGGGGCTGTTTGGTAGGAGTTTTCGAGCAACTTCTAGAGTAGTTTGAAGCACTTTTTTACCAAAGGGTGGAAAACTAAACCTCTTCTCACCTAGAGCTCTTTTTTTCTGCTCTCACAAGGCAGCGCCGTGTCATGAAGGTGAAAAAAGCAGCTCGCCCCCATTTCGTCTGACATAGTGCAGGCCCAGGACCCTTTTGCCCCAGCCATGGTGGAGCATGGCATGGGTGTGGGTCACGACCAGGTGCAGTGACGCTTGTCGTGGTCAAGGGCAATGGCGCGGGCCGCGGCCAAGGGCTACAGAGCGGAGGAGGGAGCTGGTGTGGATGAAGGGGCTGGTGGGGAAGAAGGAAGAAGAGGTGCAACGCACGAAGAAGAGGTGCAGCGACCGAGACGCCTTGGCGGCTGCGGAGGGTGGAGCGTGGGTGGGGTGTGGTCGCAGGCACAACGGCGACTGTGGTGTGGGTGCTTGGCAAAAAAAAGGAGAAGGTATCGTGTGGCGATAAGATAGGGTTGGCAAAAGGAAAAAAAAAGAGCTTATAGTCATTTTATGCTTTTTTTTAGCTCTTAGAAGAAGTTGATTTACCAAATATCTAATCAAAATATATTCAACTTCACCTATAAAGCTGTTTTTAGAGCTGAAACTATATAAAAAAATTACTTCCCTAGTGAAACTGAGTTGTACCAAACATGCCAAAATCTAAACAGTGGGTGCCCCGCAGCGCGCGCTTCTTTGTTCAAACAAATTAGACCAAACAAAACGAATGTCCTAGTCCGAGAAAGTAGTCATATGAAGGGTCAAAGCATGGGGTGCACAACTGCGCCGCCGTCTGTGGCGTGGCTGCCCGCTGCAAAGCGAACCGGTCCTTGCAGGCAACAACATCGGAAGGATGGATGACCTCTCCGTTTGGTCTACAACTGAAGGACGGCAGGTCGGCCGGGCAGCGGTGATCGACTTGGAGGAAGCCGCTTTGCATTTGTTCACCTCTTGGAGCGTGGATTGATGATGCTCAAACAGCTAGTTATTTGACCTCCCGTCTAGTTTTTTCTACTAACACGTATGAAAAAAAATAATCATACATCTACAATTTTGTCATCTAATATGTGGGACAAGGCAACAGTAAGGTTCCAAATGAAGACAGTTTGCCTATGCGGAGGCAAATTCTGAAGGACCCGGTCCTTCCTTCATCGTGTAGGACCCTGCTCTTCGAAGGACACGTACATCTCAACAATCTCAAAGCACATATCCTCTTTACTACTTCCCATCTATTGTCTATTCTCATCTAACGGCACGTTGGATACACCGTTAAGGCTTTATCCTTCTACTGGAAGCCACCAGCAGCTGCAGCTCTGGCTGCGAAGAGCAAGCTGATTTCTTCTGTATATCCTTTTACAACGTGCCGCCGCAGCTGAGAAAAATCACAAACGAACATGATGAATACGTGCAGTACAGCTTGTCGTCCTGGCAACAGTTGTTTCGTAGGCTAACCACAGGACACAGAGAGAGAGTATAACCTGTGCAGGGTAGAGAAATTCAGCAAAACCAGAACAAAAGAGTTGCTGCTAGAGATCGAAATATGAGAGATCAGCAAATTGACAAAAGGTGAATAGCATTTGAAAAATGAAATCCCACCGTGAGAGCACCCTCTGCCTCTGGATTATGCAGAAGGAACACGGAGATTTGACTTCTATTTGCTGTTCAGAAATAGATAACTGCTACAGCACATAAAAATGAATACTTTCCACACGACCAGTTGGGCAATGCCGATGTTTTCCTTCGTTTTTGATTACTGCTTCTCCAATGTTAGGCCAATGAGCTATTCAGGCAGCACTCAATCACAGAAGAGAGAAAGAACCCAGGTTGACAAAAAATACATTACGGATGTAGAGTCAAGTTTAGCAGCACCCATACAGAACCACAGAAGAGAACACAAGATCAAGGAAACGACGGGATTATCACATTACCAGTTAGGACAGGACATGATACGTCATATATTGAAGTAATAAAGATACAGTGAAGGACATGCACTGCAGGGTTGTAGAAAGGATATGGCAAGTCAGATACATGATATTCTACAGGATGTACTTTACACACCACTCAAAGTTATTGAAATTTAGCTAATTCACAGAGAGAATTGAGCTTGAAGCATCAAAGCTAGAATGCGCGGGCAAAATCGCAGTTGACATTCTGAGATATAACAGATTCGAACACTACCATTCCAAACACCAACTGAATCCAGCAATGATTTCATATGATCATTGTACTTGTTTCACCAAAAATATAGAAAAGCTTAACATGTTTACACACCCACAACCAAAGTGTCAAACTTTTTTTATCCCTTTCTGTCACTTGACACTAGAAACTGTGACAATATATACAATTATAGGTTTCATCAGTGTCAAAGGTTTCATCAGTGGCCGAGGAACTACAGCTCGAGCAGCAGGTCGCCTCCACAGAGAAGCCATGGAGCTCCGCCACGCGCCCGCGCCCACGCCCGAGCCCGCGTTGCAATGGCTCGGCCCCGACACGTACCTATTGTTGCTGCTTCACGGACCTGGAGCAGTTCCATTGCAGACGGGCCGAGGTCGCCCGCGCGCCTTCCGCGTTTGCTCGGGATGAGCTTGCCGGCCGCCGGCGTGGCGCCCATGGGGACCGGGGCCGAGCATGCAGGTTCGCGCGGGCGTGAGCCACCACGCTCCAGGTCGCTGCTGCAGCTGTCGCGCGCGCATCAGAGCGCATCTGCTGGCGCTGCGCACGCGCATCAGGGCGAGCTGTCGCCGCCGTCGCGCATCAGACCGCCCCGCCGCCGCCGACGAGACTCCGCGTGCGCCATCTTCCTTAGGGCAGACGGGGAGCCGCTCGACGGAGCCACGTGCAGCCTCGGCCACGTGCGTGCTCCGGCGAGTGGGCCCGCGCAGGCGCGACCGCTTTTCCCGCTGGCCGGATGGGCATCGAGGCCCTCTCTCTCTCGCCTTTCCCCTGTCTAGATGCGGATCGAGGCGTTGCAGTCAGTGGCGGACACCTTCGACTCGTGCGGCTCCTGCTGCTAGACGAGATCGGGATATTTAACTTTTCACCGTCGTAACCGACTGCGACTCTTCAAATAGCATTATATGAGCAGGTAGAATAAGCCATGTCAGCTTAGCTTATAGTCCGGATAGTTCAGCAAAATCCTAGGTGGATGAAAGAGAAAAGAGGAGAGAGAACGAGCTTGGCATCACAGCTTGCGCCGAG
The DNA here is from genome assembly GCA_904845875.1 of Miscanthus lutarioriparius. Classification (NCBI taxonomy): domain Eukaryota; kingdom Viridiplantae; phylum Streptophyta; class Magnoliopsida; order Poales; family Poaceae; genus Miscanthus; species Miscanthus lutarioriparius. The sequence goes on along the minus strand of CAJGYO010000019.1, from coordinate 30,114,457 downwards.
CGCCAGCACGAGAAACGATGCCGCAGAGCCAATCAAGAGCTGAACTTGTCGATTACGGAGGTTGTTTGTGGGCCCCTTTTCTTCTTTCTCGATCCCGTGCTCCTCGTCTGCTTTCTCCCTCCCGCCGCGATTTTCCCCGAGCGCTCTCTCTCCCGCGGCGATTTCCCCTTCGCGCCAAATCCTCTCAACCCAGCACCAAATCCTCTCAACCCGGCGCCAAATCGTCTTCTTCAAGTGACGATTTAAGTTCTCCCGAAAATTTGTTCTATGATTTTCCATCTGCCGTAACCCTAGCCTTGGAATTGGATGTCTCGCCGGTCGAAGAGAGAGATGGCGCCGCCGCCTCAGGCCTTTCCATGTTCCTCTCCGTCCGTCCCCATGCCGCCCGCGGCACCACCAGGGTCCTCCGAACCTGGGTGTTTCCTTGCGCCACCAGCTTCCATGAACACCACGATGGGGTCTGCAGCTCCCGGCCCTTGGTGGTGCGGGCCGCCGCTGCCCCAGCAAACTATGCCGTGGTGGCCTACGCCTAGCTGTGGTGGTGGCGCCGCTGCGTCGTCTTCCCAACCAGTCTAGAAAGATGACATCGACTCTGATCCAAAGGAATGGCAAGTACCTCCTACGCACATCTTTGCATCTTTATTTTGGAGATCCTCTCGTTACTAGTACAGCCGGGCCGGCCAAGCTCCCTGCCTCCGTGGTGTCGTGCCGTTCCTCTTCCTCCACCCCAACCAGCTACCGCATCATCTTCCCCTTGCAGCACCGCAGCTTCCGCGCCCTTCTTCCATGGCCCGCCGCTGCCAGAGTAGCCCGGCTTCAGGCCGCCGCCGTGACAGCTGCGAGGCGCTCGTGGCCAGGCCGCCATGGGCAAGCCCTGGCCGTGCTGAGCCTCGCCACAGGTGCTCGCTAGCTTCCTGGTACTCCCCCACAGCTCCACCACCGCCAGCAAGCTCCCCAATGGCCGGATCCACGAGCTACAACACCTCCTCTGCTTCCGAACTGCAGTATTGGGGAGATGTTGCTAATGTTGTACTTGTTCATTCATTCTAGTACACTGCAATATTCTTGGTTTGTTATGCTATAATTTTTTTTATGAAAATGCAATGCAATGCCGTCATCCTAATATCGTATATGCTAATGTACTAGTATTTAGATTCTAGAGCTTGTTAGTATCTAGCAATATGTATCATGAATTCCTGAACACATATGAAAGGAATCATGGTTTTCATTGTACGAGTATTCCAATTTTAGTTCATTTCGTCCCTTTTTAAGCTGTTATAGTCATATGGATTTATTTATCTAGCTGCAGGGATGTGGATAATCGCCCACCTGGTGGTTTCCTCAGCTATTTCAATCACCCATGGAGTCAGCCACTTTCCTAGCCGATCCCACCACATTTAGCTGATGGAAATAGAGGGAAAGGGAGCCTAGCAGTGTCAGCTTCTGGGTCTCATCCGCGACCCCAGCCCTTGATCAATTTAGACAATGATGAGGATGATGAAAATGGTGCTAGGATTGACATACGGCTAAAATGGGCGAAGCCGGAGGAAGTGCGCTTGGTGAGTTACATTATATATTTGTTTTGTATATTCATGTATGTCTTGCATAGCTAACAACACTAAACTTGCTTGCACTGTAGGTGGTTGCATGGGTGAACAATTCAAACGATCCAATCAATGGCAACGGCAAGAAGACTGATCGGTATTGGGGAGATGTTGCTAATGAGTATAATAGTACCACCCCTAAAAGTAGAAGAAGAACAACAAAGCAATTGAAGGACCACTTTCAGAAAATTAAGAAAAAAGTCACTTGGTTCTGCAACTCATGGAAAGAGGCTACATCAATTTGCCCTAGTGGTCATTCTGATGACCAGATAATGGAGAAGGCCGAAGCTATCTATGAGGAATACAAAGATGGTCCATTTACGTTCAAGCATTGTTGGAAAATTCTACGTGATGAACCAAAGTTGCAAGTGCAACTAGAGGAAGGTGAGCAGTCAAATAAAAGGAATTTGGATAATGAGGGGAGTGTAGGAGAGCTCATGCCTTATTTGGCACAATCTGAAGGTCGTCCAATAGGCAACAAAAAGGCAAAGAAAGAGGCCAAGAAATGCCCTTCTCAGATGGATGATGTCCTACAGCAGCTTACAAAACTTCAGGGCACAAATGAAAGTCGAGAAAAGATATTGGAAACCCAGAAACACGTTTCAAGTGAGAAGCTTGAATCAGCTAGACTTAACCATCTTGCAGCCAAAGAAAATGCTAAGTCGGCTATGCTGGAGACGTACAGAGCACTCAGTATGAAAGATACAAGTGCAATGCCTAATAATGTCAGAGTTGAGCACTTGGCATTTATGAGATGTGTGAGGGAGAGTATATTTGGCAAAACTGAATCAGGTAAACTGATAAACTGAATCAGAGTTGAGCACTTGACATTTATTAAATCTGTAAACTGATATTTTGTAACATAATTTTGTTGTACTTTGCTGATGTCATGTTTTTCCTTTTACAAATGCAAATGGTGGCTCTTAAAAAGAAAAGGTTTTCGAAGCTTTATTTCCACATTTGCGCTCTGATACCACCTATGGCAAAATCGTCTAATCTAATGCCTCCCAGGAGCACTCGTCTTCCATTAGACACTAAACACTCGAAGGAGGACGCCAAATCACGCGGTCCCGTCGGGCACACCCAGGGGAGCACCCGAAAATCCACATTTTTACATCAGGATCACAAATGAGAGAATAAAGCTTACAACATTCTTAACCATTTCGTACATCACTTTTAATACAACATCAGAGTATAACATTTATTATTTAACAGCGGAATGTAATCATATTATCAGAGTTATGAACAATTTAATTTAAAAGCGGAATATAAACATGTGATCAGAATTACAGCAGAAATAAATACCTATTCATGAAATGATGAAGCATTGATATATAAACTATGACAACAGATTATAATACTTTCATTTATAAAAATATTTAGTGAGAGTTACAAATAAAAACTACGATCGCAGCGTAAAGGAATCCTCGCTGAGCCCACCAGGAGGTATCCACACACAAGAGTCAGCTCTAGCATCCACCTGTCACCTACAACAGGAGGAATAAAACCCTGAGTACTCAATTATACTCAGCAAGACTTACCCGATAGTAGGAAAGAAAAGACTTCAAGGATATGCAAGGTTATCTGACTTGTGGGTTTATTACATTTGTAGAAAGCATTACTAAGCGTGCGTCCTTATATTCGATTTTTATTAATAGCCGCATTGGTTCATTAACTAACCATTCTATGTAAGCACCTATGCTACTTTTAAGCATGTGGTAAGCAATCAGATTTTCTTTTTTCATCTTTCATCTTTCAGTTCTTACTACGGTGCTAGGCATAAGACAAGCCGTACCGACTCGGCGACGATTCGCGAACCAATGTCCCCAGCTGGGTACCCCGAAAACACACGCCCCGCTTGTACCCCAGACACAAACAGGACCAACCCATCACCCTCCTGCCCTGGGGTCCTAGGTCCCCATCCAAACTAGGACTCTAAGCCCCGCTCCTGAGTCCCGGACTCAGTGCGGTGCAAGGAACTCCTCCACCAAAAAGAAACCCTAACAGTCGGTCCAGAAAGAGCGAAACCCACGACAAGAGAGTAACAAGTCTTCCAAGCGTCCATACACAAGTATGTGCTCGGGATAATAAATCTGTGACTTTCCTTGATCGCTTATGCAACGATCGGTCCATAACCGACACAGACAGGGAAAGCAGTGTAACCAGCCTATGCCCCGCGTCCACGATGACACAACCTCTTACACCCACCAATACCCAACCATATCCCTGCCCAGTCATAATTTTCCTTTCCACCATTTATAATTTCCAAGTGATAATAATATAGTAACATATTTCCTATATCTCGCGAGTGACATGCAATCACTCGACTTCTATCGGTTCCTGTAGCATAGCAATCTATCCGATCTTGTCATACTAGTAAGACTCATAGGATAAAGATATATATATGCAAGTGGGTTTCATTCAACTCCTTAAAACTTAATGCACAAATATAATTTAAACTGTAGAAAAGTAGAGGTGGGTAAGATATATATATATTAAAAGTTAGTATCCGCATCTTCAGATCATCCACCATCAACTGGATAGAAAGCCCATTGCATCATCTCCTGGAGAGAATACCATTACACCATCTTCGGATTTCTAATCATCCTTTAATTGATTCATTGATCCATCATCGTACCTATATGATATGCATTGATGCAAATGCATAGATGTAAATAATCAACGACAGCCAAAACGCTTAGAAATCCGATCACGCCTCACAAGCTAACAAGATAGCTCTAACGCTGGTCTACGTATCCATGTTATCGAATAAGGCGTTACTTTCCAACCAAGGTTTTAGTTATACAAAACCCAAGGTGTTTCTTTATTTCATTCTATCCATTTAATCTTTATTCGAAATATGTCATCATTATCTATTTAGCAAACTAATTATTCTAGAGCTACAAAAATTACAGTGAGTATCTAATATTGCTCGGAGCATACTGTACAAATTTTAGATTCAACCATATTACCAATTTATCACAATAATTCCTACAAGTTTATATTCTTACAATATTAAGTACCTTAAATTAATTATATAGCTTCCAAGAATATTATCAAACTATGTGAACAAAATATACTAACAGGTATATCATGATTTTAGGAACTCAACAAAACTAGTTTCATTATTTTTGGACACCTACTTAATTTTATATTGATTTTACAAGTTTATTTTCAAAACTAATTTAATAAGTGCTCAGAAAACTAAAGGCCAGCGGCCTGGCTTGGCCTGCAGACATGCACGCGGCCCGCTGGCCAGACGCGGCCCAGCGGCGCGACACCAGGCCCAGACAGGCGGCACAAGCCGGCCCAGCCATGGTGGCCACAGACCGACCCAGTGCGAGGGCAGGCCGGCCCAGGCGGGGCGCGTGGCCAGCGGCCTAACAGGCCGGCTCATGCGCGGTGAGCGCGGCCCAACACGGCGGCGGTGGTAAATTTGCAAGAAGGTCCCCATGCTTTCCTTAAATTAATCCACGGTACTAACGTACTATTTACGTGAGTCTAGTATTTTGCAATAGGGACCCTGTATAAACTTTCTCCTTGGATTCATACCCTTTTCTACCTTCTCCAAAGCAGAACACGGCACAGGAGCACCGCCCGGCAGCCAATCCCGGCCGGGAAGGACACGGCGACGCCGGAAAGCCCGACAGAGAGCTACACGGGCGCCTGCACGGGGAGGTACGTGGCTCCAACCGGCTCGCCTGCCCACGGCGTGGACTGAGGCGGTCCAGCCACGAGCGCTGGCGGCCGGCTGGGGCGGCTAGCGGCAGCGAACAACGGCGGGGCACTGCGGGGCGAGGCTGTTGCGATGGCGTTCTCGAGCGGCGTGCGGGTCACGACGAGGTGGGGGTGCAGAGCACGCAGGGCTCGGGCGCGCTAGCGCACGCGGTATTCGGGCAGCAGGAGCGGCTACGGAGGACGGGTGCCCTGCCCGACCATGGCAGCAAGGAAGGCGCTGCGATTCGGCGCGTGGAGATGGAGGCAAAGGAGCGGCGCTGGATGGGAGCGTCTTGGAGTAGTAAGCCCAGCGCAGGCCGGGGGCTCGCATGGGGCAGCGCCATGGCGCTGTGAGTCCAGCGCATCCGCGGGGCAGGGCGACGGCAGGTGCGAGGCGCTGCGACGGCGGGCGCGGACACGATGGAGACGTGGCGTGGGGAGGAAGAGGAGGGGCGTCGGTGGCGTGGGTGTGCAGTGCTACGGGCTACGGTACAGCGCGGGAAGGAAAGGGCATCACCGGTGGGCGCACTACAGCACGTGACCGCGCGGGGCGCGACGGGGCAGCGTGGGGCCAGGGCACGTGCACGCGGGAGGAACGGTAGGGGCGGTGCTGCTGAGCAGCAGGCCCAGCGCGGCGCAAACGGGCGCGTGCGCTCGTGCGCGGTGGGAAGGGGCGGCTACGGTGGCCCAGCGTAGGAGGCGTGCCGATGGTGGGGCACTGGGCTGCTGCGGGTGGGAGCGGTCATGGCGTGCGCCGATGCCCGAGGCAGGCAGAGAGGAAAAGAATGTCACAGCTCGGTCTTTGGCTTAAGCACGAGGGCAGTAGACAGGCGTAATCAAGAAGCAGAGGCAAGGCGAGCTAGGGGATGGCGCATCCACCGCGGCAGCAAGGAAGAAAAAGGAAGGGGAGGCAGGACTGACTCAGATTGATCTGCGACGTGACTGCTGCGGTTCAGAGCGGGAAAGGGAGGGATAGGTCATACATGACTTGACTTGGTCCGAAAAAAACACGCAGAGACAGAGGCACAAGGAGACGCGTGCGGGCTCAGTTACTTCTTAAACACGACAATAGGATGGCCTGGACCAAAGTGACCGGCAGGGCATGCCAGTTGGCATGGACAAAACCGCGACCGTAGAGACAAGCAAGGCAGATAATTAGAGAAACAAAGACAAGCAGTGAGTGAGGGAAAACAAGGAGCGGCTCGGCAAATGCAGACAGAAGCAATCAAGCTAGAGAGAGAAGCAAAAGCAAAGGCCAGAGAGCATGGATGCGGATGGATGAGGAGACTTTACAATGCAGAGAAATGCAGAGCCACGATAAGAATGAGGCAGTGATCAAAAGCAATGCTAGGCGAGTACGCTGTACGCTGGAGAAATAAACGAAGCTGCTGCGCTCTCTTTCTCGTCAGTTCATGCTTAACAAAATAAACCCGTGAGTTTATATATATGTATCGTTCTATTTATTAATGGATTTTATTTTATTTATAAAAGTTGATTTCCATTCCTAATCTAACCGAACAAACCGTTCGCTAGAATCGTCGTCGAACATTCCTAAATATTTCTATGCACCGCGTAATTTATCTTGAGCGTTTATTTGAGCCCATGAAACTAAATCACACAGGATTCGCTTATCGCCTCAAGTATGTTTTAAATTAAAAACCCGAGAAAACTTGATTCGAAAATTTTACTTAGGCCTAAATTGTGATGCTAAACGAGATCGTAACACCAGGGGTGTTACAAACAACCCCCTTAAAAAGAATCTCGTCCCGAGATTCAAAGCAAGAACCAGAAGAGTGGAAACACGATTACATTTCGTAGATCAGGGATTACATGACTTCGAATACTAAACCATACGGGGATCTAGGGATACATGGTTAAGAGCACCCTGGTACAACCGAGACTTAATTCAGAAGTCGAGATAGATGAGGACAATGGAGAAACAACAAGATAATGAGTATCCAAAACATGGTGTAGGTCCAACAAATCCAAAAATAGGAGACTGAGAAGTAAAACATCGTGAACCCTAAGATTGACTACCCCAAAGGGAACTTGAACCTCTTCGACGAACCGGATCCTTTCTTCTCCTCAGATCACACCATCACCTCAGACTGATGAACCTAGATTCACAATGTCGACTAGATTTTGTAGCTCTGCTCCGAATGTGAGGGGAATGGGGATGAAGAAGAAGAGAAAGGACCAAGGGTATCTTATAGTGGCGAATGGAGGTGGGGCGCAACACACTAGAAGTGGAGGCGGCATGGATGGAATACATAGACGGGTCATGCCGTGGGGATAAACACGGCCATAGTGCGCTCCCTGCACAAGCGAGCGGATGGGAAATAAAGGAGAGGAGATAAGAGGGTGCGCTCAACGAGGGAAGCGTGCGGGCGGCCATGTCCCCAAAAGAAGAAAGAAAGGAGAGGAAGGGGGGGTCCGATACGAGGGACGAGGCATGGGGGTCGAGAGCCAACCGGATGCTGAGAAAAGGAGAAACGCACAGTGCACAAAGACGGCGAGTGTAGCACGATGCCGCGACCACGTGAGAACGAGGAGCTAAGGACCCGATACAGACAGCGTTCATAAGGCACACAGCGAAATGACCCAGCATGCGTAGCGCGGTCAACTAAACACAGGGCTTGGGACATGACATCCACTCAGGCTTTTACATTACCCCCGACTATCCAAGGCTAACTTCCCTTACTACTCTTCTTTTTCTTTCCTTTACTCGACCACATCCTTCTTTCATGTAGACTAAGACCATGTCATATGTTCTTCCTCCAAAACCACCTCCTCTTGCTTACCTTGAGAGAACACTATGTCATCAACCTGTTGTGGATTTTCCGTTTAAACACCTAAACATTTCCAAGGAAATTATTTGTAGCAAAAGTGGTATGGCGGTGTAACTTGGTAAAGGTACTTGGTCAACAACCTCGATACCAGTGCGTGCCGAGCAGCATCACCATGTGGCAGCTGTTCCACAGGGAGCCCTCGGTGTCGTCGCGGCACCATAAGCTATTAACCAGGCAACTACTATCAATTTACACGCCACGAAGGCTATGGGGTCATAGACCACAGAATAAGGGGAGTATTGCATGGGAAAATTCAAACAACAAAGGTTCCCTTTACAACAAGGGACAAGGAATTCAAATTCAACGGTAGATTTGATTTAAAGAGATTCAAGTGTTTTGCTGGGACATCCACAATTAGTCGATACAGTGTCCTATGTTCTCCAATCACAACTAGTTTGCTGATATCTGAATGGCAACTTCTCTTGTAATCCACCTAACATCGCCCTTGAAAACTTTAAGCACATCTAACGAAACTTAAGGTAGATGAACGCAATAAACACAGCGAAATAAACAAAATGCACATTCCAACGGTCTTATACGGGTACAACGTACAATTATTCAGGCTCCCATTCATGACACAGCATTCACCTACGGTCGGACGATCTCAACAACTACGGACAAAATCAACGGCAAGAGTACAATACCGGAGGACAGCAACGAAAAACACTACTACTACGGGTACAGCATCCCAAGGCAACTAATCTACATCTTCTCGTGGCAATGGCTGAGTGAGAGGAATCAAGGGCTTGACTTCTGACACTTTCGAGGGTGGAGGTCACTACAAGATTTTCGGTCTACTGCAACGCCGAAGAATTGCAACGTAGAAAATTTGGTTGCCAGAGATTGTTGTATTACAACCATTCTAAAAAATGGTAGCGATACATGCCTTTAATACAACGGTTTTCAAGATGTTGCAAAGCTCTGTTGCATTTGGTGGACGATATTGCAATGGTGAAAAATGGTTGCAGTAGACTTGATTTTGGTTGCAATTGTGTGGTAGTACTGCAACTACATTTACGTTAGTTGCATTTGGTTTTGACTATTGCTATGGTTTTTTTGTGTTGCATAAAATTTGACAAGCGTTGCAAATGCTAGATACTTAATGCAACGAGAACTCTTGGAGGCGAAGCAAAAGTGGGGGTCAATTGCAACCTTTTTTGGCAGTTGCAATATACTTTGATATTGTTGCAAGTGCTAAATTTTATTGCAACGAAATCTATGGGGTCGAAGCGAAAATTGTGTTCAAGTGCAACGCTTATTTTTGGTTGCAATATACTTTGATAATTGCAACGAATTTAAAACTTAAAAAAAGTATGGAAAGAAAAGAATTGGGGACGCATATATTAAAATTTAAAAGTGCTCCCCACAGGATTCGAACCATGGAGCTCTGGTTCAGATAAAACCTTCTCCACCACTGCGCTATGTAGGTGTGTTCGTTGTAACTCAGGTTTTAATTTATTTGATATGATTGAAGACCTTATGAGTTATAAAACGCCCCAACCCTGGCCGCATCTCGGCATCTCCGTCCTTATGCCTGGTGTCTGAAACTTTCTGTTAAGTAGTAGTTGCTATTAAGTACTTGATGTTAAGTATGCGTGGATGTTAATTAGTACTTGAAGTTGTACCGGGGTGGTTGGTCACTTTGTTAGCGATAGTAAATGCCTGACCGTGCACCATCGGTCACATGCACTACAATTCATTCTACAAGCAGGATCGAGGCATTTTTTTTTTTGTAGGGGCGGTTGGGGTTGGGGCGCCCCACAAGGTGTGCGTCCCGGCCCCACCACCGCCCTACAGATGGCACTGTAGGGGTGGTTAGTAAGCTGAGCCGCCCCTACAGTTAGGGCTGATCTGTAGGGGCGGCTCAATCACCAGCCGCCCCTACAGTGCCCACTTGTCTTTTTTCAAATTTCAAAATTTGAAAGGTTCAAATTTAGTCAAATGATAAGATAACCAAAATAAAAGTTGTAGATCTTGATGAGTTGAACAACTTTTACATTCATCACTTTTACATATGAAATCATTTAGGGTTTGAAAATTTGGTTTGAACTTGTCAAATTTCAAATTTCAAATTTTAAAATGTGTAAAACATTGTCACATCCAAGTTTGATCAAACTTAAATGCTGAATCATGATTTTAGAAATTTTTAGGAAAAAAAACCATCACATTTGGAGTTAGTAGGAGGGAGAACAACTAGTTACAAAGTTTACCCACAGATTAAAAAAATAAATCACACTGTTCTAGATGATCCTTACATGATCATAGTGAACAGTGTGATTTCTTTTTTTAATCTGTGGGTCAACTTTGTAACTAGTTTTTCTTCCTCATACTAACTCCAAATCTGATGATTTATTTTCCTAAAATTTTCTAAAATCATTCTCTATCAATTTATTTTGTTGGTTTTGTCAATATATACATATGAAAAGTTTGAGCAATTAAAATTTTGAATTTAAAAAAAATGCAACTTCAGACAAGATTTTGGTTCCCCAAATGATTTCAGCTGAAAAAGTGATAAATACCAAAGTTGAATAACTCATCAGGATCTACAACTTTTGTATTAGTCATTTCTTCATATGACAAAGTGGTAACAGCATTGTTCACAAATGTGACACATCTCTCGTAAGGTTTTATAAACTATATGAGACATGTGTAAGATTAGTAAATAATGTATGCTAAGAATTTGTTAAATGAAGAAATGACTAAAATAAAAGTTGTAGATATTCATGAGTTGAACAACTTTGGTATTCATCACTTTTTATGTTGAAATCATTTTGGGTCTCAAATTTTGTTTCGAACTTGTCATTTTTTAAAAATTCAAATTTGAAAGGTTTAAATTTTGTCAAATGATAAGATGACCAAAATAAAAGTTGTAGATCTTGATGAGTTTAACAACTTTTGTATTCATCACTTTTACATATGAAATCATTTAGGGTTTGAAAATTTGGTTTGAACTTGTCAAACTTCAAATTTCAAATTTTAAAATGTGTAAAACATTATCACATACAAGTTTGATCAAACTTAAATGCTGAATCATGATTTTAGAAATTTTTAGAAAAAAAACATCACATTTGGAGTTAATATGAGGGAGAATAACTAGTTATAAAGTTTACTCACAGATTAAAAAGAGAAATCACACTGTTCTAGATGATCCTTACATGATGATAGTGAACAGTGTGATTTCTTTTTTTAATCTGTGGGTCAGCTTTGTAACTAGTTTTTCTTCCTCATACTAACTCCAAATCTGATGATTTTTTTCCTAAAATTTTCTAAAATCATTCTCTATCAATTTATTTTATTGGTTTTGTCAATATATACATATGAAAAGTTTGAGCAATTTAAATTTTGAATTTCAAAAAAATGCAACTTCAGATAAGATTTTGGTTCCCCAAATGATTTCAGCTGAAAAAGTGATAAATACCAAAGTTGAATAACTCATCAAGATCTACAACTTTTGTATTGGTCATTTCTTCATATGATAAAGTGTTAACGACATTGTTCACAAATATGACACATCTCTCGTAAGGTTTTGGTTTGGACGCGCACCAGAGGGAAGTCTCGCACCAAAGTCCACTACGAGAAATACCCTTATACATGACGGTTCATATGTGACCTTCTAAAAAATCATCATAGAATGCTGTAATTTGTGACCATTTATTTATCTCTATCCCTATAATACACCACTTTAAATTATTCTACAGCCACCAAACAAATCCCACCTCTACAGTCATGATCTAAACTACGTTCACTCCACAAAATGCACACAGAAAAAAATAATATTAAAAACGTGCACACCAAATTTACTCTCACATATTCTCTCTCTTTTTACTCTCTCTTTACTCAACCATATCGGACGGCCCATATTCTTTGGATCTCCCACCTCCACCCCCGCCCTCCCGCGATCTCCCACGCCAAGACACGTTGCTGCAGTCAGCCTCGCGTTGATTTCGGTTGCCCCGACGCCTTCTCCTCTCCCACACGCACGACTCACGGGCGTCGGTGATCCTCTCCCCAAGGCGCGACAGGCGACGGCCACCGAGGAAAGCCGGCCGCCGCCCTAACGCCTCTGCGGGCGGAAGCAATGTATGTCGCCCCTTCCGCGCCGCCGACACCGCCTCCGCCGAGGGGCTCGAGGCCAAGGCCACATCACGCGACCCTAGGGACCTTGCAGACGCCGCCGCCTCCGGACGAGGAGGTGTCGCATAACGAAGCGAGACGAGACCGCTGGGCAGGCGAAGCCGCCCTGGCTAGGGCGAGGCCACGGGCGGGCGCGGTGGGCGGGTTTCGATCGCCCTCGCCCGCCGGGGAGGCTGAGCGGCGCCGGGGCAGCCACCACCAGCACCAACGGGAGAGTGAAGGACGGGTGCGGCGGCGGCGGCGATGGGCAGCTGGCGAGCGAGGCGAAGACCGGCGTGGTGGCTGGCGGCGGCGCGCGCCTCGCCGATTCGATTGATTCACCTCAAATCGCGACGACTTTGGTTGATCAATGCACTTTTCGCACGTCTTCATTTGGCCCTTCGCCGGCGAGAACTCGCACTGGTATTCTCGCCCCGTCTCTTCCCTTCATGCTATGCTAAACCGTGCACCCAAACTCCAATAGAAACTATTCGTGTCCAGATATGACCCAATTATGTCATAAATGTATTATGCCGCTAACTTACTTCGCTTTTTTTATTTCAAATTATCGGTGTGCATGTGTACGCCTCCCCTATCTTTGGAACCATCGCTTGCCCATCCGCATCACCGGGCATTTCGAAGAAGGAAGGCTATATGCGGGCTTGTAACTTTCAGTTAAGCTCATCAAGGCTTCCTTGGTTAGAGCCATAGTCGCTTCTCTTTGGATCCCGGACGCCATGGATAGTAGCTACTTTTTTGGGTGAGCTGGATGCGCCTGTTTTTTAGATGTTTTTTGTTCTGTTGATCCTATGGTGATGGATATTATCCATGCCTTGCGTAAGTAGAGCGGTGATCAAAGCTAAATGTTTACTTGAGGGAGCGAGCAGCTAACGCAGCGGAATGAAACCTGAACGTTGAAGACGGTAACTCAGGTAAGTGATTTCAGTTCAGTTAGGGCCTAGCGTCCTGCAGTTGCAATCTGTTTGATCTGATTACTTCAATTTGCAGGTAATTTGTTCTAAATTTTTTGATTCATCAAGCCACATATGGACAAGAACCGAGAGGCCTGTAGGCCGTAGGTTGCAGGTAATTTGTTCTAAAATTAGTCCGTGATAGGGTTCTAATTTTCTAAATTTCTAATTCAATATTTTTTTTGAACATGTTAGATGTTGCATAAGAAAGCAGTTATCTGGTGCTCAGAATAGGAAAAAAAATTGATCCCGATACTATTCTTGAAGATTTTGCATCAAGAAATGCCCAAAGGCTGTTTTTTACAAAGCACTGAAGCGCTATAGTTTTATTTGAGGTAATAATCATAATAGTTATTTTACTGTTCTTTTAGCTTCTTCGATGTACTGTCATTTTTTTCATGAACTAAATATATGGTGCGCTTTGTAGCAAGCAAGCAAAGCCAGAGCAACGAGCATTTGCGGTGCAGAAAAGATTAGGCGCCAACAGAAGTGATGATGCAAATGAGAGTTCTTCTGGCTGCTTTGCACCAAGCAAAGCACTGCTATTATCAGGCTCCACGAAGCAGGTGTATTTGCTTTTTGTTTGCTCAGCCTCTGTAGTTCAATGATGCGATTTTGATTTTTGAGCGCCTTTTTGCGTGAAAGATTTATTTGTTTTTTTCACGTGGTGGATTTAGGGACTGCATGGATGACGAGTCGCTGCTCAACCAGAAGGGACTGGAGATGATTCTAGAAGCTGCAAAGTGCATGTGGGGGATCCGACCATGGAGGAGGTGCCTCCCACGGCAGATCCGGCGGCAGCGCGCAGCCCCCGTGCTAGGCGGTGTCGAGAAAGGACGGCCGAATGCGAGGGCAACGAGGACGACGAGCATAATCAGTACACCTTCTCCGTCCTTTCGTCTTTGTGTTGGTCCTCGGCTCCCACATCATCTCGTCTCTCCTGCAGGTGCGCCGAGATCCTTAGGCTCCTATAGATCTTTGGTGTCGAGCAAGGACGGCCAGATCTTTGAACCTCTGCACTGCCGATTGAGGTCGAGTGCATGCTACTAATCATGGATGAATGTAACTATGTGAAGTTTTTTGCTTGCTTGCTTGAGCCACGATTGTAATCAATGCGGGAATACTTGAATTGTTTGATTAAATGCCTATAAGAACACTCGTCTAGATATCTGTTAGCATTTGTAATGTCATTGCAACATTGAAATTTCATGCCTATTTAAATTTCTCGCAGGAGAGGAGGATAGTGCTCGAATTCACTTTGAACATGCCGGGTCTTGACTTTGATGCAAACACTCAATTTCAATGTCGGTCTTGACTCTATTGTCACATGAGAAGGTTCCTAAAGGCAAGCAAAAATCTTAGAAGAAGGTGAGATACTATACATACTCCTATTTTTGTGATAGCTGAATGGAGATATCTGATCATCTTTCTATTGAGGATAGTAAGCTCTTTACATATTTTCATTGAGATCTTGTTGGACTTGTAGAATATTTGAATGGAGGTATGCAGTCATCTTTCTATTTGCTTCATTGCACAGTCTGTTTGAACTATTTAATTAGTTTCAAAGCTTACTGATAAATAGATGACATTTCTTTTTTGAATCTTTGACAATTCTTTTTTTAAGCTTACTCGTAATGAGTCGATGTAGTATTGACTTGTGATGTTTCATCCAGTTCATCCATTTTCATAGTCACTAAATTAAATATGCATATCAAAATCCCACAAACCCACGATTTACGAATTTGGTTTAAATGTGCGAGATCATGACAAGCTACTAACGCTAATTGCAATCTTAGGCGGCAAGCTATAGGTACATATCTCCATTTTCTTGGAACCGTGAACATTCTTACATGTATTTTTGTGAACATTCAATCATGTGAGTATTCTTGAATTATTATCGCTTGTGCTTCACTATGTGAAGTTTAATGAGAATTTGAGAGTTGGTGTGAAACTGAATTATTGCAAACCGCAACAGAGGAAGCCCTCATTGAATCGTTTGGACGGGTGCAAGATAGACTAGAAGCTCAAGAAGTTGAAAGGGAAGCCGAGAGGCAAGAACATAGGCGTCGGCTTGAACAGATGAACAAGGAAAGGGAGGCGATAGAGAGAAGCACTTAGGCAAGCTATGTTAATGTTGCAAGCAGCCCAACAAAAGCTTCAAATTACAAAAGGTAATATTAACAACATCTATGTTCTTATAGTTTATTGAACTGAAAATCATGATCTTGAACCCAATTGAAATGCGAGCTAGCACAATTGTGGAGCTAATCGAAAATGTTGTTGCTTTGCAACAATTGAGGGGACACAAAATGTAACAACTACAATGGGAGAACACATGATGCATAGTCAGCAGGTAGTTTGATGATAATTGAAGAATGTTTAATTGTAACATGCATGTCATATTCTTGTCAAGGGGTGTAATTTTACCACCAACCATTTATTTTCAGGTTACCCAAGAAACCAGCCACCGAACAACAACCCCCTTCTTCCGCGGTGAAGAACGTCTCACTAGAGGGCGCATGACTAGAAGTAATTTGGCGGTGAATTCGGGTCTTTGTTTATACTACAAACAAAGCAAATGAAGGAAGCTCATGGCTAGGAAAAGATCTGCATTGTCCAAAAAGAATACATGTGTACTATGTGAAACCTTTATCTCTCTTTGCATTAAAAGGAACATATAGTCCTTTTGGAGAAGTACATAGCTATTCTTTTGTTCTGCTCCTAAATATGGTCCGAGCTTAGTTTCCTCTTCTTGATTAGAAATATATATGGATGTGTTTGTGCTCATAAAATGTCTTGGGAGGCAGCTGCATGTATGTTTATATTTGCTTTACGCTTCAAAGTTCATGGTTGATAGTATCTTGCAGACTCACAGAACTCTAGTAATCTGCAGCTCGTGTTTTGCTTGAGTGTTCAATTAGCTTTGCCACCACTAGTCTCGGTTTAACTAATGCATGTCAATGATTTTTTCAGAGGAATCTTGAGTTTGAGAAGGAGCATGCAAATGGTGGGACGATGGCCAACATACATATCAAAGGAACCTTTGTTTCTGCATACAAAGAGACATTAGTCTTTTGATTGAATGAGTTCAAAGCAGGTTATGCGTGCTTAACACATTATTATGTGTTAAGCTATCTACTTGTGTTCTCATTTAGTTTGACACTCGGTGTGTTTTGTTAAAGATTTTGTATGAACAAATTATATTTTGTTTTAATGGATGTCGATGCTTCCTTCATTATGTATTTGTCGCTTTTGCGATTATTAATTTAAGCTACCAAACAAAGTGTCGCAACATGAATTATTAATATATTAATCTGGCGTTGCAATATATGATGGCACATATAACAACCACATTTAGTCGTGGCAATAGGTACGATAATTGTGGCAATAGAGAAACTATCTCTTGCAACTACAAAAAAGATGACGGTGGCAATAGAGGAATCTACCTATAGCAACCGAGATAGTAACGTGGCAATAGATGACCCGTCAGTAGCAACCAACCTAAGTAACGTGGCAATAGCCTATGCCATCTATAGCAACCATTCGTAAAGCGTGGCAATATATGACCTCTCTGTAGCAACCAACCTAAAGAGATGTTGCAATAACCTAAGCCACCTATAGCAACCATTTAGGCGACGTGGCAATAGAGAACCTCTATTGCAATGCTTTCTCTGCGTAGCAACAACCACGATTGCAACACCTGTGTTGCGTTGCGCTTGCATTGTGTTGCTACACGACCAGCGTGTCGCAATACGTATCGCTAGCAACGCCTAGTTCGTTGCAATTGATACTATTACCACACCCATAGTGGTTGCAATTGCTTTTGTTACAACACTCACCAGGTGTTGCAAAAGCATCAAAAGTGTTGCAATAGAGGGGCTATGTGTCGCAACTAAAATGTAACCCATTGCATTATGCTATTGCTACCCTTACAAGTGCAACGACATTTAACCAAAAAAAATTGGTAGCAAAATTACTATGGCTACCATTTTTTGGTCTTTTGCTACACTTTTTTGGCGTTGCAGTAGACCGAAAATCTTGTAGTGGGTGCTGGCGGTTCTACATCACCGGTTCTCCTTCTTTCAGGCAGGTGGATAGGGATCCCTCCCAAGATCGGGGCATCCTATCGTTCAGCAGCTAGCGTCCTCCACTTGGCTCTAGTGACAAGATAGGCCTCCCACACCTGATGGACATGCCGATCTTCAGCCTCCTTTAGAGCTTCCAACATGGCAGTCTCTCGGCTCTCAGCAGCTGCAGCGCTGGCATGCGCTTCAGCAAGCTGCACCTCGAGCATCCGAGTAAAGATCTCGGCTTCCTCGGCTTGATGGAGGCAGATCCTCAGTTCCAAGGCTTGCCGGTCATACTGCTCATCTAGAGCAAGCAGGTACGTGGTCAAGTGCACCATGGTAGGACTATCTTCTTCCGACTCCCGCCCTTGCAAGGCCTCCATGCGAGCCCTCCATGCCCGCCGATTCTTGTCCAAAGGTGGAAAGAACCTTATGGGGGTACGGGCCATGGGCTCCTCATAGATCTGGCAGATGTACCATAAGGCTTTGCGGGCCACAACCTGGTAGGTGTCGATGAAGCTAAACTCGGTTGCGGTCACACTCCAGGCTTCAGTGAGGTCGGGGAACTCT
This sequence comes from Miscanthus lutarioriparius, assembly GCA_904845875.1. Taxonomy (NCBI): domain Eukaryota; kingdom Viridiplantae; phylum Streptophyta; class Magnoliopsida; order Poales; family Poaceae; genus Miscanthus; species Miscanthus lutarioriparius. Next base: position 30,096,566 of record CAJGYO010000019.1, on the reverse strand, counting down.
TCACTCTTCCCGATGTAGTCGGTAACCTCACACCGTTCGGTGCCATGCTCCTCATACTCACGGCCCTCATACTCGGGATGATCTTTGACTCCGAGCTTTTGCAGGGTGGCATGTAGGATTCTAGGAAAACCCTCAACGTTAAGGCAGTAACCACTAACATAGGCTCCTGCCATTTCTGGCGGTGGTGGTGAGGAAGGTTGAGCGAAAAGCTAGCTCAAAGGAAAAGCTAAGCGAGCTAAAGTGCGCCGAGTGGTGGTACCAATGGCTAAGCCAGGCTCTTCTTATAAAGGCAGAGCGTTCAGTGGTCCTAGCGTGGTCCACCAGGGTTCCCGTGCAGGATCACTAGGACGAATCGACCAAATTCCACGTGTTCGAGGCGAACGATGTGCGATGCCATTACTGATTAGTACGACTACAGGGCAAGGGTCTGACAAGAGCGTAGAAAAGGGGTACGGGGAGACATGGGTCACGACTGGCGTGAACCATGGGCAAACGGGGAGCACGAAGCCACAGTGCAGACCTAACGCTGGAACGGGAATGAGTCAGTCATGCACAAATACGACACACGTGACACCTATGGATAGCATATCTACCAGCAATACAGGCACTACAATGCACAACAGGATATGCATGAATGCACGTCCTATACGTCCTTTCACTGTTGCCAACATATAGGGCAACCGTTCTCAGATTTTGGCACAACGATTTCTCCCTGTAGCTAGTTGATACTATCGGACTATGCTCGGGGTTAGTGTACCTGCAGAAAACTTGATTAAGCCTACCTAAGTCAACAGAGTGCCATCTATCCTGGATACATAACCATAGTAATAGGGCTACTTATATAACTTCGCATAAAGATGCCCTAACTTTTTGAAAAGCATTTGTTGTTAAATTTTAGTTTAGAAAAGGTTTTTGAAGCTTTATTTTCACATTTGCGCTCTGATACCACCTGTGGCAGAACCGCCTAATCTAATGCCTCCTAGGAGCACTTGTCTTCCATTAGACACTAAACACTCAAAGGAGGACACCAAATCACGCGGTCCGTCGGGCACACCCAGAGGAGCACTCGAAAATCCACATTTTTACATCAGGATCACAAATGAGAGAATAAAGCTTACAACATTCTTAACCATTTCGTACATCACTTTTAATACAACATCAGAGTATAACATTTATTATTTAACAGCGGAATGTAATCATATTATCAGAGTTATGAACAATTTAATTTAATAGCGGAATATAAACATGTGATCAGAATTACAGCGGAAATAAATACCTATTCATGAAATGATGAAGCATTGATATATAAACTATGACAACAGATTATAATACTTTCATTCATAAAAACATTTAGTGAGAGTTATAAATAAAAACTACGACCGCAGCGTAAAGGAATCCTCGCTAAGCCCACCAGGAGGTATCCACACACAAGGGTCAGCTCTAGCATCCACCTGTCAGCTGCAACAGGAGGAATAAAACCCTGAGTATTCAATTGTACTCAGCAAGACTTACCCGACAGGAGCAAAGAAAAGACTCTAAGGATATGCAAGGTTATCTGGCTTGTGGGTTTATTGCATTTGTAGGAAGCATTACTAAGCGTGCGTCCTTATATTCGATTTTTATTAATAGCTGCATTGGTTCATTAATTAACCATTCTATGTAAGCACCTGTGCTACTTTCAAGCAGGTGGTAAGCAATCAGATTTCCTTTTTTCATCTTTCATCTGTCAGTTCTTACTACGGTGCTAGGCATAAGACAAGCCGTACCGACTCGGCGGCGATTCACGAAACCAATGTCCCCAGCTGGGTATCCCGAAAACACACGCCCCGCTTCTACCCTGGGCACAAGCCGGACCAACCCATCACCCTCCTGTCCTAGGGTCCTAGGTCCCCGTCCAAACTGGGACTCCAATCCCCCGCTCCTGAGTCCCGGACTCAGTGCGGTGTAAGGACCTCCTCCACCAAAAAGAAACCCTGACAGTCGGTCCAAAAAGAGCTGGAACCCACGACAAGAGGAACAAGTCTTCCAAGCGCTCATACACAAGTATGTGCTCGGGATAATAAATCTATGACTTGATGGCTTATACAACGATCAGTCCTTAACCGACACAGACAGGGAAAGCAGTGTAACCAGGCCATGCCCCACGCCCACGGCGACACAACCTCTTACACCCACCAATACCCAACCATATCCCTGCCCGGTCACAATTTTCCTTTCCACCATTCATAATTTTCAAGTGATAATAATATAGTAACATATTTCCTATATCTCGCGAGAGATAGGCAATCACTCGACTTCACCGGTTCCTGTAGCATAGCAATCTATCCGATCCTGTCGTACTAGTAAGACTCATAGGATAAATAAATAAATATATATATATATATATATGCAAGTGGGTTTCATTCAACTCCTTAAAACTTAATACACAAATATAATTTAAACTGCAGAAAAGTAGGGGTTATACACCGGGGCTTGTCTGGGTAAGATATATATTAAAAGTTAGCATTCGCATCTTCAGATCATCCACCATCAACTGGATAGAAAGCCCATTGCATCATCTCCTAGAGAGAATACTATTACACCATCTTCGGATTTTCAATCATCCTTCAATTGATTCGTTGATCCATCATCGTACCTGTATGATATGCATTGATGTAAATGCATAGATGTAAATAATCAACGACAACCGAAACGCTTAGAAATCTGATCACGCCTCACAAGCTAACGAGATAGCTCTAACGCTAGTCTATGTATCCATGTTGTCGAATAAGGCGTTACTTCCCAACTAATGTTTTAGTTATACAAAACCCACGGTGTTTCTTTATTTCATTCTATTCATTTAATCTTTATTCAAAATAGGTCATCATTATCTATTTAGCAAACTAATTATTCTGGAGCTACAAAAATTATAGTTAGTATCTAATATTGCTCGGAGCCTACTGTACAAATTTCAGATTCAATCATATTACAAATTTATCACAACAATTCCTACAACTTTATATTCTTACAATATTAAGTACCTTAAATTAATTATATAGCTTCCAAAAATATTATCAAACTATGTGAACAAAATATACTAACAGGTAGATCATGATTTTAGGAACTCAACAAAACTGGTTTCACTATTTTTGGACACCTACACAATTTTATATTGATTTTACTAGTTTATTTTCAAAAACTAATTTAACAAGTGCTCAGAAAACTAAAGGCCAGCGGCCTGGCTCGGCCTACAGACGTGCACGCGGCCCGCTGGCCAGACACGGCCCAGCGGCGTGGCACCAGGCCGAGGCAGGCGGCACAAGCCGGCCCAGCGCGAGGGCAGGCCGGCCCAGGCGGGGTGCGTAGCCTGCGGCCTAACAGGCTAGCTCACGCGCGGTGAGCGCGGCCCAACACGACGATGGTGGTAAATTTGCAAGAAGGCCCCCATGCTTTCCTTAAATTAATCCGCGGTACTAACGTACTATTTACGTGAGTCTAGTATTTTGCAATAGGGACCCTGTATAAATTTTCGCCTTGGATTCATACCCTTTTCTACCTTCTCCAAAGAAGAACACAGCACAGGAGCATTGACCGGCGGCCAATCCCGGCCGGGAAGGACACGGCGACGCCAAAAAGCTCGACGAGAGAGCTGCACGGGCGCCCGCGCGGGGAGGTACACGGCTCCGATCGGCTCGCCTACCCATGGCGCGGACCGAGGTGGTCCAACCATGAGCGCTGGCGGCCGGCTGGAGCGCCCGGTGGCAGCGGACAACGACGGGGCGCTGCGGGTCACAGCTATCGTGACGGCGTTCCCGAGCGACGTGCGGGTCACGGCGAGGTGGGGGTGCGGAGCACGCAGGGCTCGGGCACGCTGGCGCACGCGATAGCCGGGCAGCGGGAGCGGCTACGGAGGAGGGGTGCCTTGCCCGACCGCGGCAGCGAGGAAGGCGCTGTGATTCGGCGCGTGGAGATGGAGGCGAAGGAGCGGCGCTGGAGGGGAGCATCGTGGAGCAGTAAGCCCAGCGCGGGCCGGGGGCTCACAAGGGGCAGCGCCATGGCGCTGCGGGTCCAGCGCATCCGTGGGCCAAGGCGACGGCAGGCGCAAGGCGCTGTGACGGCGGGCGCGGACACGACGGAGACGCGGCGCGGGGAGGAAGAGGAGGGGCGCCGGTGGCATGGGTGTGCAGTGCTACGGGCTATGGTATAGCGCGAGAAGGAAAGGGCGGCACCGGCTGGCGCACTGCGGCGCATGACCACGCAGGGCGCGACAAGGCAACGTCGGGGCCGGGGCACGTGCACGCGGGAGGAACTGCAGGAGTGGCGCTGCTGAGCAGCAGGCCCAACGCGGCGCGAACGGGCGCATGTGCTCTCGCGCGGTGGAAGGGGCGGCTACGGTGGCCCAACGTAGGAGGCGTGCTGACGGTGAGGCACTAGGCTGCTGGGGGTGGGAGCGGTCATGGTGTGCGCCAACGCCCGAGGCAGGCAGAGCGGGGAAGAACGGCACAGCTCGGTCTTTGGCTTAAGCACGAGGGCAGCAGACAGGCGTAATCAAGAAGCAGAGGAAAGGCGAGCTGGGGATGGCACATCCACCACGGCAGCAAAGAAGAAAAAGGAAGGGGAGGCAAGACTGACTCGGATTGATTTGCGACGTGACTGTTGTGGTTCAAAGCGGGAAAGGGAGGGGCAGGTCTGACATGACTTGACTTGGCCCGGAAAAACACGCAGAGACAGAGGCACAAGGAGACGCGTGCGGGCTCGGTTACTTCTTAAACACGATGACAACAGGACGGCCTGACCCAAAGTGATCGGCAGGGCGTGCCGGTTGGCACGGACAAGACCGCGGCCGCAGAGACAAGCAAGGCAGACAATCAGAGAAACAGAGACAAGTAGTGAGTGAGGGAAAACAAGGAGCAGCTCGGCAACTGCAGATAGAAGCAATCAAGCCAGAGAGAGAAGCAAAAGCAAAGGCCAGAGAGCATGAATGCGGATGGATGAGGAGACTTTGCAATGCAGAGAAATGCAGAGCCACGATGATAACAAGGCAGTCATCAAAAGCAATGCCAGACGAGTACGCTGTACGTCGGAGAAATAAACGAAGCTGCTACGCTCTCTTTCTCGTCAGTTCGTGCTTAACAAAATAAACCCATGAGTTTATATATATATATCGTTCTATTTATTAATGGATTTTATTTTATTTATAAAAGTTGATTTTCATGCTTAATCTAACCGAACAAACCGTTCACTGGAATCGTCGTCGGACATTCCTAAATATTTCTATGCACCACGTAATTTATCTTGAACGTTTATTTGAGTCCACGAAACTAAATCACACAGGATTCGCTTATCGCCTCAAGTACGTTTTAAATTAAAAACCGACAAAACTCGATTCGAAAAATTTACTTAGGCCTAAATCGCGTTACTAAACGAGATCGTAACACCAGGGGTGTTACACTCTGCTCCCTCTTCTTCCCTCCCTCTCCTCTGCTCGCCGGGGCCGAGCACCGTCGCGCCGCGCTCGCTAGTCGTCGCAGCCGCTACCGCCGCTACCATGCTCTGCTTCGCCTTGCTCTCCCTCTGCCCTGCTCTTCGCCTAGCGCTGATGCTGCCGCCGTCCTGCCTCCACCGCGCCAAGCCGCCGCCGCCGCCTCGCCCGAAGCCGAGCACCGCCTGCGCTCGCCTCTACCCACCGTAGTCGCTGCCCAGCGTTTCCTCCTTCGCTCTGCCCTCGCGCCCACCCCTCGATGTGGCCACCAGCCGCCGATGCCGCAGCCATGCGCCGCCGCCCTACCCTGCCCGCTCGCTGAGCTCCCTCCCTCACCCCTGCTCTCTTCTCCCTTCCTCTCTTTCAACCTCCAGCAGTCCAGCCATCACCACACAGTGAGGGGAGGGGATGAGCTCGGGCTTTTTGAAGGAGATCTGACTTGTGGGGCTCATGTGTCAGCGATGGGGAGAGGGAGGAGAATAGAGAAGCCAGGGGCAGGGGCGGTCATTTTATCTAAGACTGCTGACTCGATTCAAGCTGGACTACGGTGTTGGCGTGCCACACGAGCAAAAATGGCAAATGTGTATCGATTTTCTCTCTCTGCTGCCAAAATCGTATCGTCAATTCTAAGAATGCTATTTGAGGAGTCATCTTCCGTTATGATGGTAAAAAGTTAAATATCCCAACGAGATCTGAATGGAGGGAGTATAGGTAACGACATCAGTAACGGAGACGGGAGTACGCGGTTGAAGGTTGCATCGAGATTGTTATACAGGCCATGTGTCAAGCAACGGATGGAGGTCTTTTAGATAGGGGAAAGACCAGGTCTCTCAGAAATTTCTTCCTGCCTATGCATATCCTGTACGCAAACCAGTGTCTAACATGTAAGCTGCGTAGCCACTTCGTTTTGCCATAGCAAGTTAACACATTGCACAGCCCTTGCTATATATGTAAATTGCACAACACATTGTGTTAATTAACCTGAAATTAATCGTTCTCGTGCACATCCATATAAATCTTGGTCCCATAGGGTTCGAGTCCTAGATCTACAGTTGACACAAGCATGATTGGGTTGACAATGCAGGTAATGAAATCATGCACATTTTTTTTCTTCAAAAGAACATATTTAGTATGCACTCCATTCTAATTTGTGAGTTGTTCTGTCTTTTCTAGATACATAATTTTTGCTACACAGTTAGATATACATTATATCTAAATACACAGTAAAAACTGTGTATCTTTTCTAATTTAGAATGGAGGCAATATATTATTTAGGAGATAGTCATGCAATAATCAAATGAGGGTTATAAAAAAAACATGGCTAAGACAAGCAAAAATAAGAAACAATGCTGAAATACGCGTAGCAAAGTTAACTGCGCGTTATGTTAGAAAAAATAACCCTCACTATCATCCTCCATTAGCCAATGTTTATGAAACATTGAAACTTATTGGACATCCACCAACCACCCAACAATGGCAACCATTAGAAGCAGCGATACTTATTTGAAGACTGTGTTTCCAAAATTATATCTAGCCCCAGATGTATCTGAAGATTGTGTTTTTCCATAATTGTCTAGCCCCCCATATATATCTGACCATGGAAGAATATACCCTATGAGCACTCACAAAGGCCTTGTTTGGACTTTGGATGCACATATGTCCACTTTAATCTACGTATGTTTGAGTGGAGCCACTAGATATTCAAATCAATGGCCTATCATCGTCATCTTCATGGAGAAAGGGAGAAAACAATTAAATTCTTTATTTTTTTGGTAAGTGGACATTCGTATTTTCCCACGATATGAATAGATCGAACGTTCTCTTGTCTTGGGTCTTATCACCATTATTTACTTCTTTCTATAATTCTTACCTCTCTTTATTGGACGATGTTCATATATTTTTAGTTTTGTTAGTCAAACTTTATCTAACTTTGATCAAGTGTGTGAAAAATATATTAGCACTACGATACACCAAAAAAATGCACTGCCAAGACATTTTCTCTTGGTGGGTTTAATGGTACTAATTTGATGGGATGTTAATTCCATAAATTTAACCGAAGGTTCGAGATTTAACTTATGACATAACTAAAAAGGATTTCATTTTGGAATGGAGGGAATGTAGTTTAGAGAAAAATACCACATGGAAACCGTATGAACCTTGAATGCTTAAATGTAGAAGGTCAACGAAAATAGTTGTCTCTTGTCATCTTTAAAATGCCATTAGTTAGTTGACATACGTAAATAGGTAGTATAAGGCTATTTTTTGTTACCTTTTTTTTTGCATAATGAGAGTGGAGGGTAATTTATTAATATTTATATGGATACTTTAATGATTTTCTTTGATTAATATAGTAACTTTTAGGTCTCAAGAATTAACACGCTTCTTCTCATCCTTCAACTTTATGAGCTGGCGAGGACTTTTTTTGGGCCTGTTTAGAGGGGCTTCTCCGGCTCTGGCTCCTCAAGCACTATGGCGGAGCCGGGAGAAGTCCCAAATATATGGCTCCCCCTCTTTCTAGTTCATTTTTGGAGGAGCCAAAGCAATTTTTCTTCCCGCTACATTAGTCTACAGTAAAGAACAGTGGTGCACATTATGTTGAGAGCCAGAGCCGAAGCACCCCGGAGCAGCACCAAACGGGGTCTTTATCTATTAGCCGGCACCTAAAGCAAGAGGAAGACTGAGAGAACCTTCTTAGCCTATGAGCTAGTAATTAATTGAGTTTGCTAGGCGGGTAAGACCATACTTACCTCATTAGGAGAACAAGATGGCATCCTTTTCGGTCGATTCATCTTGCCTGGTCTTCTTAGCTTCGTACTAGATCTAGTCTGCATGTCGTATATGAGTTAGTAAAGTAGATTTATGGATAGAATCACATACATAGTTTTTGTTTATAGGGAAGAAATCAATACACTTTTAATGTCGAATAGGGATTCATAGAAATAAAAAAGATTGGATAGAACCTTTCTTTGGTGTTAAGATAGTAGCTATGAATAACCATGAATAGTAGTTCTATTGGGACAGAAGAATATCGAGTCATACAACTATATGCTTTGTCCATATCTATTCTAGAAGGATAATTAGGTGGATTTGTTTTCGTACCATTTCAGTAAAGATTATATTAATAGTCATCAATCCAGTTGGTTTTAAAAGTAGACCATTTGAGCGACTAGACACCCCAAATGGTCTGTTTTGAAAAAGAAATATGAGTAAAAATTATTCATAATGTTCAGTGAAATTAGTCGAAAACAAAAGAAAACCATCGAGCCGTTCAAAAAAAAGAGAAAACCATCAAAGACTAATTCAGATCTCTTTTTTTTGATAATACGTATCTGTATTACTAGACAAGGACAACGTACAAAGACACAAGCAAATATAGATACGAGGGCACAGGATACGAAGATAGCTGTCCCAACGAACTTGCACAGAAGCCCCTATAGAAAATACAAATCACATCCCTGGCCACCGTGCACGTCGATCTCATTGGCCAACTCCACCTTCGTCCATTTCCGGCGCCGGGAACACCCGCCGCTACCCAGATCTAGAGGAACCCCATCGCATAGTAGCTTTGAAAAGAGCCGCAGTAGACACCTAACGCCGAGTCCGGGTTGATTCTGTCGTTGAAGAAGCATCGACCGGGGACGCACCCCGAGTTCCACCGACCATGTATCGCAGCTCGCCGTCGACTCGCGCCGAGGGAGGCTCGAGTTCGATCCACTCTCCAGCCAGCCGCATCACCCGTAATTGTTGCTGCACCCTTGACAAAACGCGTCGCCGGCACCGCCGCCTCCCTGAGACGATGGAACGACAATCCACTCGGACTCCTGTACAGGAGCCGACAAAGCCGAACTCCACCTCCACGCTCTCGTCGCCAGCACCGGAGTAGAGCGTTGCCGAGATGGGTAAGAGCGCGAGAAGACCTTATTCCTTGACGCCGCCGCCGCTGAACACCAGACCCTACACCTAGAGGGACCTATCTACACTGTCGGGTGGAGATCCACTCATTCCCCTCACATCCGAGGCCAGTAAGGCCATCGGAGACGAGGAAGAATGGTGGTCTCGCCGGCGAGAGCATCTGTTTCTCTCGCCACCTCCGCGGTCGCCTGGAGAATAGTCTTTTGTTTTTGAGCAAAACTAATTCACATCTGTTCCTAATTTAGAAGGGGAAAAAAGTAATATCTTAGTGGCCCACCTTGGCCCAGAGTCTTCCGTGGGCTGTGTAGAGCCCGAGCAGTCCCATCCGTAAGTCCTACTGGGCCGCTGGCCCAAGCACACCCAAGCTCCATTTCCCTTTCCCAAATGCCCCGCTCGGACAAAACGAAACCGAAAAAAGGCAGAGCAGGGAGCTCTGCTTTTCGCAACGGGCAGAAGGAAGAAGACCACCAGGAATAAAAAAGAGGCGTGGTGGTGGGCAGTGGGCTGACAGGGACAGTGCCCAGACTGGGTGTTCGTTTCTCGGTTCGGTTCCCTCGGTTATTGAAGAAATTCGGTTTCTAGAAAACGGAATTGATCGGTTCCAAAAATTTTTAGGGACTGAGCATTTCGGTTCTCGGTTATTTCGGTTCAGTTTCGGTTCTAACCGAACTAACCGAATTTTTTCAGAAGACCTCAAGACAATAATAAATATACTTATTCTAAGGTAAATTTATGCAACACTATATTCATTTTTAATAATAATAATATATAAGAAAACAATAGTAATATAGTAACATAAATATATAGCAGTTCAAATATAAAACACTACATATAATCCTACAAAATACAAGTAAGTAAAGTATAATTTATGTAATTCGGTTCTTTTGATTAATTCGGTTAACTGAGAGTGGGAACCGAATTTTCTTCGGTTATTTCGGTTCTTTAATATTAAGAACCGAATTTTTTTTCAGTTCTTTCAGTTTTGGTTTCGGTTCTTTTGATTCACTTTTCAGTTCGGTTATATTTGCCCAGGCCTACCCACACCGATGGCCCCCTCCTAACGGTCACGCTAGCAGCAGCAGCCAGCAGCGACCCCGAAGCAGCCTCCCCCTCCCCCATCACCGAGGAGAGAGAAGCCTGCCGCCGCGCGACCGCCCCACATGGCCACCGCGCTCGGTGGGGGGTCCCACCCCACCGCCGACGCCATGGAGGTCGACCCGCCGCGCGCCTCCGCCGACGAGAAGGTGAATGCGCGCTTCACTTCATCTCCGCGCTCGCCTCGGCGGGGAGGGGACCTCCGCGGTCTAGGGGCTATGGCTGCTTGCTTCCCCTCCTGCGTGGATCTGCCTATGCGCCGCGGATCTGCTTGCTGCGGCGTTCTCGGATCCCTGGATGCGGTCCTGGTTCTGGTCTATCTGCGATATCTGTGCTGCTGCTTCTCAGAATTTGGGATGCTTGCGCCCCCCCGTTTTTTTAGGATTTGGATGTAGATGGCGTCTCGTTGTTGACCGTTAGAGCTAGCTGTGGTAGCTTTGCTTTCCGGGGAGGGAACCTGCTGCTCAATGCTGTCTCCTCTCGGGGCAACTTTGCGTGTGCGCCATTCTAGCGTTCCCACTCTCGTGTTGCTTTGGATCGTGTCTAAAGCCAGGCGGAATGTGTTCTACAAGTTGTCTTGTAGCTACAGTTTCAGTTACCGGTTTTGATGTTTGACTTTAGTTGGGGTTCATGTGAAGTGGCAGTTGGCTTGGCTGTTACATGTCTGTCCAAAGTTTTCCATAGCCTGCTCAGCTGTCGCGATCTAGTGGGTTTCTTTGGATTGTAAGTATGTAACTTGTACCTTAGTTGCTTGCATATGGATTCAATGAATCGGAAATGCATGGTGGTTTTAAGTGCATATTTATGCTACTTTTGGTAATGTGGCATCAACTAGGCATACATGTAGTGGTATTTTGGTTTGTTCACTCAAGGGGCAATGTTATCCTGCTGTGCTGGTGCTTGCTAATGTTGCTGCCACAAACCTGGCGAAGCAGCGAATGCTAATGCCAAAGTACCTCACCTAGTTCATCTAACTCCTTTTTTTTATTGCTTTGATGCTGCCCCATTTTGATTATGTCTCACCTGTACTTTGTGTTACATGACAGCATGTCGCCACTATTATGGGGGGAAGTGATGCAGTGACAGGCCATATAATATCGACCACGATTGGGGGAAAGAATGGTGAACCAAAAAGGGTAGGTTTTGGAGAAAGAAATTCGCTTCAGCTTACTGAATTACATGATGACGATAATAACATTCTAACTTAGCTTTTGATTTGGTGCCCTTTAGACCATTAGCTATATGGCCGAGCGAGTTGTTGGAACTGGATCATTTGGGGTTGTCTTCCAGGTTAGATAGTTTCTTTTTCTCCAACTTGGCATAGTTTTTTTCTCACTTTGGCTCGTATTTTGTTGATGGTGTGTGTGCATAAATTCAGGCAAAATGCATTGAGACTGGTGAAACTGTTGCAATTAAGAAGGTTCTACAGGACAAAAGATACAAGAATAGGGAGTTACAAATAATGCGATCGATTGACCATTGCAATGTCATTTCCCTGAAGCATTGTTTCTTTTCTACCACAAGTAGGGATGAACTTTTCCTTAACTTAGTCATGGAGTTTGTTCCAGAGTCACTTTATCGTGTTCTGAAACACTACAAAGACATGAAGCAGAGGATGCCCCTTATATATGTTAAATTGTACATGTACCAGGTGGGTAGTGCTAGAATTGCATGCTATCTTATTATGCATGTGCTAGAAAGAGGTGTTTTAAACTTCTAATATTATTTACATTTTTCGTATCTTGTGCAGATATTACGGGGATTAGCTTATATTCATACTGTACCAGGAGTTTGTCACCGAGATATTAAGCCTCAGAATATTTTGGTATGCTGGTTTAGTGTTTTTTATGCTAAGCATGTGCCTGTTCCTGATCCTGATTTCTTGTTCATGATGTTCAGTTGGAAAATGCTGACCTTCTCTTTTTCTTATTGTTTGATAGGTGGATCCTCTTTCCCACCAAGTCAAGGTTTGCGACTTCGGAAGTGCTAAAATCTTGGTATGTACATGCTCTAATGATAACAACAAGAAATATGATCTTTTTATTTCAAAACCTTTTTTATAGGATTGAAACTGATAAGACACAAAAGTGAATAAATTTGCACATGCTAATTTGTATGCCATGAAATGGTTAATGGGACTCTAGCATGGATGGCATGCTGATTCATATGCTTGAACGTCTCTATTTATTTTTCTAAGTTAGATCGAGACAGTGGGAACAGTATGATTCTTGCTTAATGTAATTTTAGCTGTATAAGGGCTTGTTCTTTTGAAAAACCTGTGGATTGGAGGGTATGGGCAGGAGATTTAAGGACCTCCAATCTGGAGGGGACTAAATGCCATGCCCATACCCTCCAATCCCCATTGGGAAGGGGATTAACCGAATAAGCTGCAAGGGACGCCTTTAATTAGTATCGAATCATGGACTTAGAGACCTTGTTGGGCTGAGTTATAAATATTAAGGATGTGCGAACTAAATTTGGATTTCTTTGATTCTTTCAGTTGAAAAACCTTCAGCATTATTTGATATTTTAGCAAAATCAATCCAACTTAATATGAATTCTGAACTTTACTCAATGATATTATGATGACATTCTTGTAAAAAAATGATACTATGATATCATTGGGAACTCAAGGTTAAACTTTACATAACAATTTGCTGAGTTGTATGAATTGAAAGTAGTATTGTGTGGCGTTAGCCGGTTTCTCTGTGCAAGGTTACTATGAAAAACCTTTTTTCTATCCTTCCATTGATAAACTTTGTTCTAGATAAAATGCTAAATCCAACTTTGAGTACTTCATCCCAAAATAAGTGCACATCTCGCTTATCGAGAAGTCGTTTGACTAAATATATACAAAAACATACTAATATTTATGATGCATAACAAGTATTATTAGATTGGTTGTGGAATATACTTTCATAATATACTTATTTTGAGATACAAATATTGATACTATTTCCTATATACCTAGACAAATTTTAAAAAGGTTTGACTCCTTGAGAAGCAAGGTGTGCATTTATTTGGGGACGGAGGGAGTACTCTCCAAACATTTTGCATCCCAGTACTTCTCTGATTTCTTTTTGTTGAGAACTTTGAACCTTAGTTTTTCAAAAAAAGAACTTTGAACCTTATCTTTGAAATATGCCAACATTTCAGATTAAAGGTGAAGCTAATATATCATATATATGCTCACGTTATTATCGTGCTCCTGAGCTCATATTTGGTGCAACTGAATACACAACATCTATTGATATATGGTCAGCCGGATGTGTTCTTGCTGAGCTTCTTCTTGGTCAAGTAAGTGGTATAGTTACCCTCTTTTTTTTGGCTTGCATCTCTCTACATCTTTTACACCATTGTGATGCCATTTCAGCAGTGAAGTTAAACTAAATGACTTGTGTCTCTTTCTTGCAATTTATTAGCCTTTATTTCCTGGTGAAAATGCTGTGGACCAGCTTGTTGAGATTATCAAGGTAATAAATGGGTTTGCATGCATTCAAAATTGACTATTGTAAGGAAGATATTTGCGATTGACTTTGCTACTTGCCAGAATTGAACAAAGATGAACTCCTTGCAGGTTTTGGGCACTCCAACTCGAGAGGAAATTCGTTGTATGAATCCCAATTATACAGAATTCAAGTTTCCTCAGATAAAAGCATGTCCATGGCACAAGGTGTGTGCACATTTATAGTCAGTGGAAATTCCTCCAAATAAAATCTGTTGATATGGTCACTCTGGTGGAGCTCACATAATCTCAGTGGTGTTTTGCCCTTTATTTTTTCCTACTAAACTAGACCTACAGGCAAATTTCTCAGCATCGTCGCAATTTCTAAATTTCAGTAGAGTTCTTTTGACCCTATATAAGAATTTCATTAAATTTCAGTAGAGATTCTTTTGACTTCCTCATATGAAAGACCATCCACTGCCTCTCATTAAAGTGGAATGTCAGCCGGGAGAAGCCACTATTTTGGCTCCTTCCCCCTCATTCAGCTTCATCGATGGAGCCGTACAGTTTTTGTGCGTTGGATATCTAGTTGTAATAGATGGCAAATCCTAATGTTTATGTTATTATCATGTGCACAATATGATCTCCCTCATTCTTGATGTTCCTGATGGTGGTGAGTCCTTACCACAATGGTTATGCTGCAGATCTTCCACAAGAGAATGCCTCCAGAAGCCATAGATCTTGTTTCCCGCCTTCTTCAGTATTCGCCGAATCTGCGATGTAGTGCAGTAAGTTTTTTCATCTCTGGTTGTCTCATCCTCATATCCCCTTAAGTCCTCTAAAATAAATTGACATCAGCATCCCGGGGCTATATGTTAGTGGGACATCATATTGTTAACATAGAAAGTTAAGCTTAAATCTTCCAAACATAGAGTTGATTGTTTGAATCATGCATAATTGGACACTGATTTCATCTTCTGTTTCTCATACAAATTCATGATAGTAAATGGAAGAAACATTCAACCTGAATTTCTCATGACTTTATATTTTGTTCTACTTGCTTTGTAATGGATTTTGAACAAGTATACCACAACCACTGGAAAAACAAACTACACCAGAACTTTGAACTTAAAACAATAAAAGCCTAAATTTATACATCATTTGTTGCTTATGCCTGGTAATGGAAACTAAAATTTGCACCAAATCAACAAACAATAATAACTGTGTTGGGCTGGTAGGAGCAGGCTTTGCCTCTCCTTTGTACTCCTCTTTTCTTAATGAAATGACATGCAGCTCTCCTGTGTCATTTGAGAAAAAAAATCAACATAATAAAGTGATGATAAGAAATCCATCATCCACAAATTGTAATCAGTGTGCTACTGCTAACGTAGCACCTGTGCCCTGCCATTCTGCAAACCTATGCTGGCTTTGCCTCTCCTTTGTACTTCTCTTTTCTTAATGAAATGACATGCAGCTTTCCTGTGTCGTTTGAGAAAAAAAATAACATAATAAAGTGATGATAAGAAATCCATCATCCACAAATTGTAATCAGTGTGCTACTGCTAACGTAGCACCTGTGCCCTGCCATTCTGCAAACCTATGCTGCCTTTGTGTCTTAAGGTAAATGCATAAAGTTTTAGCCATATGTGCATATATGGTAAATATACATGTACAGTAATGGAACTTCTCTTTTTGCTGAGTTGAGTTCATTGCTGGTTGAATTACTGTTCCAGCTTGAGGCGTGTGCTCATTCATTCTTTGACGAGTTACGAGAACCACATGCAAGACTCCCAAACGGCCGCCCATTTCCTCCACTATTCAACTTTAAGCAGGAAGTAAGTGATTTGAAGACAATCTTGTTTCTCATTGTGTCCCTAAATATTAGTCCTTTTTGAGTGCTTGACTACATATGAAAAAAATGTCAATTGGCCACAGGGAAATGGTGTTAGTACATTCATTGTATACTCCATTTTGGTGGCATTTTACTGACACACGAATACATGATGATAGGCATTAGTGGTAAAATCACATGCACTGAACATGACTTGCAATGTTCTATGTTGCCAGTCATGCATAGTGGCCTGTTTTTTTTGCAACAACATGGTTGATTATATATGAGCGCTGCTTCCTTTCTAGATAGCACGCCTTAAGGAACACACTGCCACCAGAGTAGTGCAATTCTTCAGGCCTGGCGGCAGCATCATGGTTTTGCGTAGTAGAGGAGCATTCATGGGGGGCCTGAATTGTACAGTTCGGGTGAACGGTAGGGTGGGTGATATCGAGGCCACAAGGTGGATGAGAGATGTGTTATTGGCAACATGACTATCTGAAAAGAGGAGCTTTGGCTTTTCTGAGGTTGTTGGGCTGTGACTGTGATAGTGGTTGGAAGGCAAGGTAGTGGTGAACAGAGACTTTAGAGCAATCTCCAGCAGTCCTCCAATACATCTTCCACGATAAATTGCTAATGGGGCTGCCCCAATACCACTTGTAGGATTATTGGGGGATATGCTTTTGCTCAGCGCCTAATTTTATTCTTCTCTCCTCCCACTACCCCTGCTCTTCTCTGCCCGTCTCTCTATCTTGTTCGCTACATGACAACCATGCCTACTGCTATCCCTGCCAGCCATGCCCGCCCCTCAGTCCACATTGCCAGCGCCCTTTGGTCCACCCACCCCCTTGGCCTTTACCACCCTCCCCTTCCTGTGAAGATCCGAGCCGAGCCTCAAACCATGCTCGAACGGTCCATGGTGGCACTTATTCGACGAGGCCATGACATCCTGGTGCTTAAATTGACACGGCCAAGGTCAGATCTACGATGGCCATGGCCGCCTCCCTCCTATTCCCCTTCTCTATCTTCTCTATCCCCATCGTGCATCCAACTCGCTCATCCTCGATTCGATGTAGGCATGTACAGGAAGAGGCTTAGGGCCAATGGCTCGGTGCTGGGGTCACAGGCATCTGGCAGCGGCCATGGTGGCAGCTGCGAACAAGGCAGCCCATAGGTGGTGAAGCTGAGCTGCGGCCATAGACGGCACATGAGTTCTAGCGTTGGCGGTGGCCAAGATGCGGGCCTGCGGCCTAAGGTCTGAGGGTCAGTAATGGGAAGAAGTGGCAATTGATGTGGGCCTTAGGCTATTAGGGGCGATGTGCAACTCCCTCTTTATTTGAGGGGAAATAGGAAGTTTTTCGGTGGTCATAAAAAAGGGACTAATGGGGGACTGCTGGAACAAGGAAATAGCCTCATCTCCCTAATATGACAGCTTTATGAGGATGAGGACTCGGGGAGTGCTATTGGGGAACCATAGGAAATGCTCTTAGATAAGTTGTAGGAAGTGAAGGCGGCCGGGGTTGGATTAACGTGGGTAAGGAGTAGGGACTGTTGGAACAAGGAAATAGCCTCATCTCCCCAATATGACTCTGTCCCCACCATAAACCAACCCCAGCCACCTTCGCTTCTCGCAACACTATTGGGGAAGATGCTCTTAGTTACTTGCATGAAGTGAAGGCAGCTGGGGTTGGACTATGGTGGGGACCAAGTTGAAGGCAGTTAAACTCAGAGGCGGTCACGTGCGTCTTGCATCCTTATAATCTGGACTGATGCTTTCCTTTAGACTGCATAGGTCACTGAGCTATAAAATCAAATTTCTTGTGTTCCTTTGCAGCTAGCAAACGCACCGCCGGAGCTTATCAGCAGGCTGTTACCAGAGCATGCTCGACGACATTCAGGATTTGGTTCCTTATTTGGGAGTGGACAGTAGGAGAGGGGATGTATGGAAATGTCGTTTTTAATGTTGGGCTGCTGTACTCTGCCAAAGGGCTATCTGCATATCCCGCATTTAAGTTTTAGAACCTGACCATCTTGTTGAAAAGTTGCCAGCCTTAAAAATCTAATGCTGAAACCCGAGGTGGCCCTTTTGTCCATGTTCTGCCAGGAGCGGCACATAATGCTGGGGGAATGGTTGGTGTATTGTTAAGCACGGAGGTTAACTGCATGAGCTAATGTATTTTCACGTTTCATGTCTGTAGCGAACTTGTACTTGTACTATCGCAACTGATGTAATCATGTAAATGCTTCTGAACTATTTAAGTTATCTATCATGATGGTCAATCATTTCATTCCTTCTTCGAACTATTTAAGTTATTATGAATTGGTCCTTCATTTCATTCCTTCTTCCTCTTAGCGTGTTTGGACATAATGAGGAATGAAATGATTCTATCTCTGTTTTTAGGACGAGATCCGTTCATATCCTGTGTTTGGTTGCAGGGGACGGGACAATTTTCCGTTTTTGGTTTGAGGACATCAAAATCTTGATGGCCGTTCATCTGGCATGCAGGACCTGTTCCTCATCCTCCTATTTGCCCTCCATGGCCAAGCCTGCCAACGCCCAAGCACACTACTCCGCCGGACTACCTGCCCGTGCGTCGCCCCATGTGCGTCGCGCGACCACCGGCGCACGCCCCTTTGCGCTGCCGCCATAGCAGCTCGCCCTGTGTTCGTCGTGCAGCCGCCGTTGCACCTCACCTTGCATGCGCCGCTGTTGCAGCTTGCCCTCCTGCAATCGCGCTCGTCAGTGCCATCGTTGAGGCAGCTTGCTTGGCCGTGCTCGCCCCTTGCGCACTCGACTGTCACGCGCATGAAGGGGACGCGCCTGTCCCCTCATTTTTTCAGGGATGGGGCAACCTTATTTTTGTGGAATATTCCTAGGATGACCATGTCCTCGGTTTAGTTTTCGAACCAAACATCCCACTGCATCCTCCAAACCAAACACATAAGAAGTGAATATAACATTTGCATTCCAAGTGCGTTTGGCAACCAACCAGAAACGTTCTAGATTCTAGAATCACTAGAATTGTTGTCAAAGACCACAAAGTAAAACGTTTTAGAGAGAATCAATCAAATTCAATTCTTGTTTTGTACTAGTCAGAGAAACATCGAAAACTTGGTTTCTCCAATCACTTGAAACTGATTAGTTTTCCCGGTTTCTCCTAATCTGAGTTGAAACCAGATCTCATTTTCTTACCAGTCAAATCTGAGTTGAAACCAGTTCTCGTTTTTGTGCCAGTCAAAAGGAACACCTAAAACCCAATTTGTCCAATTACTTGAAACCAATTCGTCCAGAGAAACACCCAAAATCTAGTTTCTCTCTATTCTAGTTTTAGTTGTAAAAATTCAACGAGTTTGCCGAACAGTTTCTGATTCATCCTGATTCTAGTTTTAAGAATCCAGGGAATGAGCAAATGGTTCAACAAAGTGATTCTAATTCATCAGAGAAACATTTCTGAAGAGAATCTAAATCTAAAACGTACTTGGTTCTAAAAAGGGCAAATAAGTAGGGCACATGGAAGGCAGAACATGTAATGTAATATGCTTTTTTCTGACCATAAAATTGAACGCACAGTTGGAGATCGAGCTTGACCCATTGAGAAGTTGAGTCGCATGCCCGAACTGGCAAGCAAAAAATTGAATTCCTACAGGGTTCGTTTGTTTGTCTAGACATTACTCAGTTGAAATACAGGATAAATGTAATGCTGATAGATTTAGGTCATCCGTTGTGCAGCCTCCTTGGCAAGCAGCTTCTCCCTGGCCTTGGTTTTCGCTTGTGATTTGGATCCCATCACACCACCACACCACTTCTTCCAGACCTCATCAAACTTGTCATTGAAGTTTGCCTAGGAAACAATCACTTTTGCATTAGTGGGCAAATCAATGGCACTTAGCTGGATACTAAGAAATAGACAAGATCGCACCTTAATAGCCTCAAGAACCTTGCTGAACTCAAGTTTGTCCTCGTTTTTTACAGTGGTTAGGCATAGAACAGATGCGGTCTTCTTGTGAACAACCTGAAGCCAATTATTTGTAATGTTGTAATCTTTATCAACATTTTAACATAAACAAGAAAATAGAGAATGTAAAACAAAATAATACCGATCCAAGGCGTGCTTTTCCCTTGACGATGCAGTATGGAACCTGCATTTCCTGCAAAGGGCTGGAAGCCACACAACCAGCTCGATCGGATCAACATCATAAGCAATGACAACAAGCTGGGCCTTGTTCTGCAAGAAAAAGGAAGCACCAATTTGAATTATACAATGTAACAACATTACTAAAGACAACTGTCTGCTATCATTAAGTGACGTAAAATACAAAAAAAAGCGATGTGGATACACCTACCTGCTCAATGAGGTAAGTCACATGGTTAAGGCCATACTTCACAACTATTGGCTTCTTTGCCTCAACAGTTTTCCCTTCAGCTTCAGCTTGGGCCCTCTTCAAAAGCCTCTCCTTCTTGGGCAGCTTTGCCTTCAGGGCGGTACTTAAGAAGCATCTTGAACAAGTTTGTTGCTGAAAACAAGATCAAGCATATGCACACTTTAACAAAGGAAAAGGATTACAGACTAGTTTTAACATGTCCCAATGCATATCCTCTTGAACATGAATGAGCCAACATCTGCTACTACCCTTGAGCCCTTCACGCCAATGCCTAAACCGATGGTATTAGGTGCATGACACCTACTACCTCCAGTAATATTTTTGACAGCTAATTTGACTTGTAGTTATATTTTGCCTGTACAAAACATCAGCTAATTATGACTGAAGGGAGTGTTAGATGATAAGGTTGTTATCGTGTTACATGGCTGTTAGCATGTACCTGGCGCATAGCATGTATCTAGGCGTATCTTGGCTTAAGGGAGTTTGTTACTCGTGTAAATCTATCTTGTTGTAATCTTCTTGTTGTACAAGCCATTAGGGGCTTCCTGAACTATATTAACATGTAACCGAGTACCAGGAGAAGGTAACTCGTTCTACTCATTTCCACATGGTATTCAGAGCCTTCTTCCTAAAGGAGCTCGACCATGGCATTCCCATCTTCATCTGCTACATCTGTGTTTCCATTGCTCGGCTGTCCTGTGAGCGAGAAGCTCACGCGCTCCAACCACATGATGTGGCGCGTTCAAGTCCTGTCAGCGCTGAGGGGCGCTCAGCTCGCTGATCACATCAGCGCCGACGTGCAGCCTCTGCCGGCATTCATTGATGCCACCGGTGGTGAGAAAGGGAAGGATGTCAAGCCTTCTCCCAATCCTGAGTACGAGAAATGGTTCACCAAGGACCAGACCATCCTCAACTACCTCCTCTCCAATCTCTCGCGTGAGATTTTGGGCCAAGTCGTCTCCAGCGCCTAGACTGCCGCTTCTGCATGGGCGGCTATAGAGGGAATGTTCGGTGCCCAGTCACGGGCACGTGTGATTGCTATTCGCATTGCGCTGGCAACGGCGTCGAAAGGTTCGTCCACCATCGGCGAGTATTTTCCGAAGATGAAGGGCCTAGCAGATGAGATGGCATCTGCTGGCCGCCGCCTTGAAGATGAAGAGCTCATCTCCTACATCCTCACCAGGCTCGACATGGAGTATAACCCGGCTCGACACGCAGCTCGTCAGCTTCGAACAACGGATGGAGCTCACCGGGGGGGGGGGTTCCCAGTCTTCCTCGGCTAACATGGCGTCCAAAGGAGGTGGTCGCGGTGGCTTCACCCGTGGCGGTGGCCGCAGCGGCCGTGGACTAGGAGGGCGTGGCCAGAAAGGCGGTGGCCGTGGCCAAGGCGTCTCCAACAACTCTGGCGCCATCTACTAGCTATGCGGAAAGGAGGGGCACACGGTGATCCAATGCTTCAAGAGGTTCGATGCCTCGATCACCGGGCCCCCGCAGAAGAGCGCGTCCTCGGCCGTGACATCCTACGGGGTGGACACGAATTGGTACATGGATTCTGGTGCCACAGATCATGTGACTGGAGAACTGGAGAAGCTAACCGTCTCGACAAGTATCATGGCGGCGATCAAGTCCACACTGCTAGTGGCGCAGGTATGAGAATTAATCACGTTGGTCACAACGTTTTGCATTCCCCATCTAGTAAACTTCATCTAAACAACATTCTTCATGTTCCTAATGTCAACAAAAGTCTTGTTTCCATTAATCGCCTTGCACGTGATAATAATGTCTTTCTCGAATTTCATCCGGATTGTTTTTTCGTCAAGGAGGAGGAAACGAGGAAAACGCTCCTCAGGGCCCGATGTGAAGGGGGCCTCTATCCTTTGAAGCAAATTCGGATAAACAAGTGCTTGGCGTCTTCAAGCCCACTGAGTCCTTGTGGCATCATAGACTAGGCCATGCGTCCACTTCCATAGTTCAGCAGGTCCTTAGTCGCCACAAACTTTCATTTGTTAGAGATTCGAGTAATAAATCGATATGTGATGCATGTTAGAAGGGCAAACATCATCAATTGCCCAATCCCAAGTCAACTAGTGTTTCATCTAGCCCTTTGGAACTTGTGTTTTCAGATGTGTGGGGACCGGCTCCAACTTCTGTTGGCCAACATGATTATTATGTGAGCTTTATTGATGATTACAACAAGTTTACTTGGGTTTATTTGTTGCGTCATAAGTCCGAAGTGTTTCGCTGTTTTCATGATTTTCAAAACATGATAGAACGACAGTTTAATCGTAAGATTCGTTCCGTTCAAACTGATTGGGGCGGAGAATATCAGTCCCTTCATTCATTCTTCACACGTATTGGGATCTCTTACCATGTTTCTTGCCCCCATGCTCATCAACAAAATGGATCTGCTGAGCGCAAACATCGACACATTATCGAAGTAGGTCTATCCCTTCTTGCACACGCATCCATGCCATTAAAATTCTAGGATGAGGCATTCCTCACTGCTATTTTTCTTATTAATTGCCTTCCTTCTAGAATGATCAACAATGAAACCCCCTATGAACGTCTTTTCAGTGATGCACCAGATTATTCTTTCCTTAGGGCGTTTGGCTGTGCCGTATGGCCTAACCTACGACCCTACAATTCCAAGAAGCTTGCATTCTGATCCAAGTGTTGTGTGTTTCTTGTATATAGTTGAAAGCATCTAGGCCCCTAGTTGGGTTTCAGTGATTAATGACAATACAAGATTATTATGACTAACGTGTGTTTTGCAGAGGCAATTAAGTTAGGTCATGGTAATGAAGATCGATTGGGCAATCAAGGTGGTCATGCCCCTACGATGGAAATCGTTTCGGTTTTCAAAGGATGGATGACAAGGTTAAGGATGGACTAGTTCTAAGTGTCGATTGGAATTGGAGAGACACTTAGAGTAGTTTAGGACTTTGTTTTTCCTTTGGCCGTACTATTAAGGGGGGTATAGATGGGTAGCTTGACCTAGGTGAGTCTAGTAAGTTAGGTGTGGTGCACACTTGTTCAAACTAGCACTAGGTAGCTCCAAAATAGCCCTTAGATCCAATGGAGCAAACTTCATTCACATATGATCGAGAGTTAGAAGTGAATGGAGGGTCAAATACTGACCGGATGCTGGCTCTGGTGTGACCGGACGCTGGATCAGGGTCCGGTCAGTTCATTTGACCAAGGTGATTGCGTCTAATTTGACCGGACGCTGAGAGGTGAAGTGACCGGACGCTGAGAGCATGCGTCCGGTCGACTCCAGTAAGGTTCCAGAGATGGAAAATCACGACCGGACGCGTCCGATCAATGCTGATCGGACGCTGGCCAGCGTCCGGTCACATAGTAAACACTAGAGTTCGGGGGTGTCCGGTCAACATGACCGGAGTGTCCGGTCACCCCATAGAGGCACATAACGGTTCGTTTTTTAGCCGGTGTTTTAAATACAACCTCCACACGTGTGTGGGGGTACTTTTGCTCATTCCAACAGCTGAGAAACATCTTAGAGAGTGCCAAGAAGAGTAAGGTCCTAGTGAGGTGATTGAGATTTGAGAATCCCAAAGAGAGCCCACATTAGTGGGATCAAGAGTAGCAAAGTGTGCATCCACCCTTCTCATTAGGCTTGTCATGGTCAAGTGAGAGTTCGTGCTTGTTACTCTTGGTGATCGCCATCACCTAGATGGCTTGGTGGTGATTGGGAGCTTGGTGATCATCCGGAGAGCTTGTGGATGACCCAACTCACATTGTGAGCGGTTGTGGGTGATTCACCGCGACGGAGTGTCAAAGAATCAACCCGTAGAGAGCACTTGATCCTTGCACGGATCAAGGGGGAGCTACACCCTTGCGCGGGTGCTCCAACGAGGACTAGTGGGGAGTGGTGACTCTCCGATACCTTGGCAAAACATCGCCGCGTTCCTCCTTCTCTATTTACTTTGAGCATTTACTTTGAGCAATTCAATTCTTGTTTTTAGATTCATAGAATTGCCATGCTAGAGTAGCATTAGAACTTAGGTTGCAAGTCTTTTGTGCGGTAGAACAACTAGAAACACTTTCTAGGCACAAGGGGTTAATTGGGCTAACCATAGGATTTAATTATTGCAAAGAAATTTAGAATTAGCCCAATTCACCCCCCCTCTTGGGCATCTTGATTCTTTCAATTGGTATCGGAGCCTCATGCTCACATATTTAGGCTTAACCACCTAGTGAAAGATGTCTCACGGGGATGGATCTCCTCCTATCTTTGAGGGGGATGATTTTCCTTATTGAAAAATTCATATGAAGGCGTACTTAGAAGCTCTAGATGTTGGAATACTTAGAGCCGCCTCGCAAGGCTTCCCAAAATCTAAGGATCCCACACACCCACAAGGCGATGAGGTGAATTACAAAAAATGGAATGCAAAAGCTCGCAACACCATCTTTAGAGGCCTTTGCAAAGATGTGTTCAATCGGGTGAGGAACCACAAAGACGCCCATGCACTATGGTCGGACATTTGTGTGCTCCATAAGGGAACAAAGAGTGAGCGTGAGGAACACTATCATCTTGTCATGAAAAAGCTCAACTCTTTTGAAATGCTTCCTAAAGAATATGCTAATGAGATGTATTCACGTTTGAATGTTCTTGTAGAGGAAGTTAATGGGCTTGGACCCACTCAAATGCAACCATCCGATGTTGTAAGAAAGATCTTGAGTGTCCTCCCCATTGACAAATATAGGCATATTGTGACCGTGCTACATCAAGGTGATCTTTCCACCTCTACACCGACATAAATCTTGGGAAAGATCAATGCTCATGAGATGTACATGCACATCACACCTCAAGATGGCTCATCCTCTACAAAGAAGAAAGAAAAAGATTTAGCATTCAAAGCTAGCCAAGAGAAGGGTAAAGCAAGACTTGAGTATAAGAGCTCAAGTGATGATGAAGTTGATGATGAAAGCCTTGCTCTCATGGTGAAGAAAACCGCCAAGATGCTAAAGAAAGCTCAACAAGAGTGGCATCAAGTTTGATGGCAAGAAGAAGTTCTTCACAAGCTCTAGAAGGAAGCCAATCTCCGAGATGGATTGCTACAATTGTGGAGAATTTGGTCATCTAGCTCACCAATGCACAAAGCCCAAGAAAGATAAGTTCAAGAATAAGAACAAGGGCAAGAAAGATGACTCAAGCAATGAAGATGAAGATGAGAAGAAAAAGAACAAGCCATATAAGAAGAGAGATGGCAAGAAGAAGGACTTCCACAAGAAGAAGAAGAGTGGAAAGGCTTACATCGTCGGTGATTGGCTCACGGACATTGATTCATCTAGTGGATCATCCGATGATGATAATGACGACAAGAAGGTGGCCGCTATTGTTATTGATTCTTCATCATCTTCACCGCCATCACCACCATCATCCTCTACACACCTATGCCTTATGGCCAAAGGTGAACGAAAGGTATCACATGATGATGATAGTAGTGGTGATGATCATGCTCATAATGATGATAGTGATAGTGATAACGATGATGATGAATATGAATCACCTACTTATGATGATCTTACTAAATTGCTAAAGAAATACACTAAGATCATTATAAAGACTAGAGCTAAAAAGAAAAGCTTGAGATTAAGAATGATTCTCTCTTAGCTAAATGTGACATAGCCGAAAAATCTAGTGTTGAGCTTAGAGAAGCAAATGAAGCTATGTCATCCAAACTCAAGGAGCTCAAATCTTCTAAGAAAGAGCTTAAAGATAAACATGATAAACTTGAGTGGGTGCACAAAGAGCTCATCACTAGCCACAACAAGCTAAAAGAAGAATATACCACTCTTAAGATAATCATGATAATCTTGTTATTGCTCAAGAATTTCTATCCAATGAGCCACATGATGCTACTAACCATGTTGTTAAGATTGATATAGCTACATCATGTGATGACTTGATCATTGAGAGCATTGAGCAAGGTTCTAGTAGCAAGGGCAAGCAAGTGGTTGAGGCCGATGATTATGATGAGTTTGTCAAGCTCAAGAATGACAATGCAAAGCTCAAGAAAGATCTTGAAGAAATCAAAAGCCACAACACCATTGTGCTAGAAACCCTTGATCATGATGGTGACTTGATCCTTGAGAATGAGAAGCTCAAAGAAGAAAACAAGAAGCTCAAGGAAGAGAAGAACAATGATGCTCTTAAGGAAGAGAACAAGAAGCTCAAGTTGGAAAAAGAGCATCTCAAAATTGAATTGAGCAAGTTCACAAGAGGCAAGTATCTTCAAAGTGAGCTACTTATGAACACCGTCATGAAGATGGATAGAAGTGGCATTGGGTACATGTCAAATCAAGAGAAGAAGAAGGCTCAAGCTCAACAACAACAATCAAAGCCAAAGCCAAAGCCAAAGAGATGCTTTGAGTATAGACAAGAAGGCCACTTTGCTCATGAGTGCCAAACTCCACCACCACAACCCTTGCCCAAGCATGCTAGACCCTTTGCCTTCAATGCTCACTACATGCTTAGAAAGGATTCTAGTGGAAAGATAAAAGTGATGTTCTTAGGACCTCCAAATAAGAATAGGCCTAAGAAAATTTGGGTTGCAAAGTCACTTGTTGAGAAGGTGAAGGGCCCTCAACAAGTTTGGGTTCCTAAAGCTTGATCTCTTGTGTGTAGGTGAACTACAAGACCGGTGGAAGTCATTGGGTTATTGATAGTGGTTGCACATAATATATGACCGGTGATCCTCGTATGTTCACCTTACTAGATGAAGAAGTAGATGGACAAGAAAGAATCACATTTGGAGATAACTCAAAGGCCAAGGTTAAAGGATTGGGCAAAGTGGCAATATCAAATGATCATTCTATCTCAAATGTGCTATATGTTGCTTCATTGAGCTTTAACTTGCTATCCGTTGGTCAATTGTGTGATCTTGGCTTCCAATGCTTGTTTACCGAGAAGGAAGTTGTTGTATCTAAGAAGGATGATGATTAAGTGATATTCAAAGGATTTAGATACAACAACCTATATCTAGTGGACTTCACCTCCGAAGATGCAAACTTGAAGACTTGCCTATTCACCAAAATAACACTTGGGTAGCTATGGCATAGAAGACTTGCTCATGTTGGGATGAGCTCACTCAAGAAGCTAATGAAGAATGATTTGGTGAGAGGGTTGAAGGATGTGAAGTTTGAGAAGGACAAGCTTTTGTAGTGCATGTCAAGCCAGCAAGCAAATTGCAAATACTCATCCAACCAAAGCTTTCATGTCAACCACAAGAGTGCTAGAACTCCTTCACATGGATTTATTTGGACCAACAACATACAAGAGTTTGGGAGGAAATCTTTATTATCTTATGATTGTTGATGACTATTCAAGGTATACATGGGTATTCTTTCTTCATGATAAATCCGAAGTTGCATCTTGCTTCAAGAAGTTTACCAAGAGAGCACAAAATGAATTTGAAGTGAAGCTCAAAAAGATTAGAAGTGACAATGGGAAGGAATTTGACAACACAAACATAGAAGCCTATTGTGATGAAGTTGAAATCAAACATGAAGTCTCCGCAACATATACTTCTCAACAAAATGGTGTAGTTGAGAGGAAGAACCGGACATTGATCACTCTTGCAAGAACTATGCTTGATGAGTACGACACCCCCGAAGTTCTATGGGCAGAAGCAATCAACACCGCATGCTATGCATCCAACCACCTATTCCTTCAAAAGTTCCTTGGCAAGACACCTTATGAGTTGCTCAATGGGAAGAAGCCGGACATCTCCTTCTTTAGAGTGTTTGGTTGCAAATGCTACATCTACAAGAAGCGGCAACACCTAGGAAAGTTCCAAAGATGTTGTGATATTGATTTTCTTGTTGGTTACTCATCAAAGTCCAAAGCATATAGAGTATTTAATCATGCCACCGGCTTGGTTGAAGAAACATATAATGTGGAATTTGATGAATCTAACGGCTCCCATGGAGCACATGAGAATCTTGATGATATAGGTGATGAACCATTGAGGGAGGCTATGAAGAACATTCCGGTTGGAGACATCAAGCCTAAAGATGATGAAGATGATGTACAAATGATTGATCCACCTTCTTCATCAAGTGTGCCACAAGATGGTGAAAAATATGGGAGAGTAGAAAATAAAGATACTCATGTCTCCCATGAGCAAATGGTGGTACAAGCACAAGATGTTGATGCTCCACAACCTCCTCCTCAAGTGGTCAATAGAAGAAATACACCTCTACTACAAGATCATCCACAATATCTCATTATAGCGAGTCCATCAAAGGGTGTAATGACTCGCTCACAAAAACTTGCTTCATTTATGGCTCATCACTCTTTTGTCTCTTGCTTTGAGCCTACTAAGGTAGAAGAAGCTCTTCAAGATCCGGATTGGATAAATGCTATGTATGAAGAGTTGAACCACTTCACCCGCAATGAAGTGTGGACTCTTGAAGAGCGGCCTAAAGGTGCAAGAGTCATTGGAACAAAGTGGGTGTTCCGAAACAAGCAAGATGATCAAGGTGTTGTTGTGAGGAACAAGGCAAGACTAGTTGCAAAGGGGTTCTCTCAAGTTGAAGGTTTGGATTTTGGAGAGACCTTTGCACCGGTTGCAAGACTAGAAGCCATCCGTATCCTCCTTGCATATGCATCACATCATGAAATGAAATTATATCAAATGGATGTGAAAAGTACATTTTTTAAATGGCTTTATTAATGAACTAGTCTATGTTGATCAACCTCCCGGGTTTGAAGACTCTAGATATCCTAATCATGTTTATAGGTTGTCTAAGGCATTATATGGGCTCAAGCAAGCCCCAAGAGCTTGGTATGAGCGCCTTTGGGACTTCCTCATTGAGAAGGACTTCACCATTGGAAGGTCGATACCACACTATTCACCAAGAAGCTTGATGGGCATATCTTCATTTGTCAAGTGTATGTTGATGATATCATCTTTGGATCATCAAATGAAGATTCTTGCAAAGAATTTGGTGAATTGATGTCGAAGGAGTTCGAGATGTCAATGATTGGTGAGCTTACATTCTTTCTTAGTTTTCAAGTCAAGCAAATGAGAGAAGGGATCTTCATCTCTCAAGAGAAATATACAAAAGATCTTCTCAAGAGATTCAAGATGGATGAATGTAAGCCAATCAAGACACCAATGCCAACAAATGGACATCTCAACCTAGATGAGGGAGGTAACAAGGTTGATCAAACTCTCTATCGTTCTATGATTGGTAGCTTGTTATACTTAACCGCATCTAGGTCCGACATCATGTTTAGTATGTGTATGTGTGCTAGATTTCAAGCTAATCCTAAGAAAACACATTTAGTTGCCGTAAAAAGAATTCTTAGGTATCTTAAGCACACACCAAGCATTGGCCTTTGGTATCCCAAAGGAGCTATATTTGAATTAGTTGGCTATTCCGATTTGGATTATGCCGGTTGCAAAGTTGATAGAAAAAGCACATCCAGATGGTGCCATTTGCTTGGTAGATCACTTGTGTCTTGGTCCTCCAAGAAACAAAATAGTGTGGCCTTGTCCACCACCGAAGCGGAATACATTGCCCGGGTGCTTGTTGTGCACAAATACTTTACATGAAACAAACTTTGCTAGACTATGGTGTAGTTCTAGAAAAGGTACCTCTTTTGTGCGACAATGAAAGTGCGGTAAAACTTGCAAATAATCTGGTTCAACACTCTCACACCAAGCACATAGATATCCGCCATCACTTTCTTAGAGATCATGTTGCTAAAAATGATATATCTTTAGAAGGTGTAAGGACCGAGGATCAATTGGCGGATATCTTCACTAAACCGCTAGATGAGGCTACATTTTGTAGATTGCGGAATGAGCTCAATGTGCTTGATTTTAGCAACTTCACTAAAAGATGAGCTTGTGTTGTCCCTTGCATTGCATTGTAATATACAACATGTTTAAATCTTTGGTAATGCATATAGGGCTTGTCTAACATGGTTAAGATAACCGCCGAAAAGCGTGTGAAGAAGCTTAACCTTGGATCAAACTTGACAATCAACTAGATTTACTATCAAGTATTGCATATGAATGAATGTTGTTTTGTCGTTTATCTTAATTTGCCCTCTTATTTGCCTATTTTCTTAAAAAGAATTATAGCCTAAGGCAAAATTATTTTGAAAAACATGAGGGTTTGAGAGAGGCCACTCACATCAGTCCCAATTGGTGTTTATTTGGATCTTATTGGAGTTGGGACTTGATTGGGAACAGGCAGCACGAAGAACTTTGAAGATTTACTGGAAAAGGAGTGACCGGACGCTGCACCGGACTCTGATGTCCAGCGCCCGGTCAGTTCACAGGAGGTGAACGGCTGCCGAGTAGGAGTGATAGGACGCTGAAACAGTGTTTTCCCAACGTCCGATCAGAAGGAGGTTCAACGTCCAGTCGATCATGAAGACGTCAAGGCAAGGCGACCGGACTCTGGGTGCGTCCAGTCGGTGTCCACCGGACACGTCCGGTCACGATTCTAGAGGATTTGGACCTCTCTAGAATCGACCGGACGCTGGGTGGTAGCATTCGGTCGCTACCACCAGAGCGTCCGGTCAGTAGAAATCGTGCGGCATTAGGTTTCTTTCTCTGTTTCCTATTCTACTCCGCGGGGGACCCCCATATAATCCACGTGCGCGCCGTACCTTGACCTAATCCGCTCTCTCACCGCGCCGACATCGCTCGAGCCGCCGCATTGCACCCTAGCCGCCGAGCTCACCTCTACCGCCGCAGTCCCGCGCCATCACCGCCGCGCCTCTCTTCCCGCGCTAGCCTCGTGCGCCACCGCACTGTCCTGAGCCCTAGCACCGCCGCAAGACCTATGCCTGTGCCACACGAGCCGAGCCGCCGCACCACCGCAGCACTCGCCCTGCGCCAACGCCGCCACCGTGCTTCCACGCCGCCGTGTCTCACACGTCACTATGCACGGCCTCTGCCCTAGCTCAAGCCAGCGCCTCTCTTGCCGCCGTGTTCCACACACCAGTGCCTCAACTGCTAACCCTCGGCCATCAATTCACCGCATTGCATTACCGATCCTCGCCGTCAAGCAAACCCTAGCTTCGTTGCTGACCGGGTGGTTCCCCAATCCTTTCCTCGTCTCGTTGTTTCATCGGTTCATCAGGTAGCAAGCCCGTCGTTTCAATTTCATTCCTAAATTGCTTGCTTCCTAGGATTTCGCATCTTTAGATATATTGTATTTATTTGTATATCCTATCTATTCCATCGTGTAGCGAGTCGGTGTCGTTGAGGTGTCAGTGGCAGTTGTCAGTTAACTCGGAGCCAAGCTCACGAGTACGGATCGAGGCCAAGCCTCGAAAGCGACAGATTGACAGTTGATCTTTGTCAGCAACATTTTTTCTTTAGATTATCAGATGGCTCGCGTGAAGAATGTCGAAGGTGGTCCCGGTGATGAGAATCGGAGGCCCCCGCCTTGCTAGCCTACAAATCCTAAAGGCAAGGCAACAAAGAAGCTAGCAACCCGAAAACGCAAATATCCAGATGTAGAGACAGTGAGAGCAGCTGCAGTTGCTGAGGTTGCAGACCGTGCCGAGAGAGGAGGTGCTCGCAGTGGAGTTGTTATTGTAGATCTGCTTCCACCAGGAGCGATGGAGGGAATCGAGCGTGTTGAGTGCCTTCATGGTGGTCCACCTAGGACTATCATGATTACAGGATGGCGTCATGCTATTGATGAGGTTTAGCCTCAGGGGGAGTCATAGCAGCAGGCACCGCTAGTAGAGTAGACTCAGGAGGGTCAGGAGGGACAGCAGGCGGAGGAGACAGAGCAGGCACCCCAGCCACAGCTTTGCCGCTCTAGTCGTACCCGTGCTCCTGTCACACCGAGGGCAGATACACAGCGGAGGGGTTCTCGTCCACCACCCAGACCACAGGGTCCACCTCCTGTGACCCATCTTGACTTGAGGGCCGCCACGGCCAAGCAGGTACAACAGCTGAGGTTCGTGGACTTTGAGGTGTGATTCCCGCCGAGGACAGATGACAGAGCATCTGAGGGTTTCTACACGCCTCTGCAGGAAGACTTCTACAATGCCTATCTCAACAGTGGGGCAGTTTTTAGATCTCAGAGAGTCTGCCACATTGATTCTATAGTTGCAGCAGCTGGAGAGCATATTCGCCCCTACCTTGCATATCTACCGAGGCTGACAGATTTGATTGGATGGATTAGATTATATGTTCCATCTTGGGTTCGTCAGTTCTATGCTTCTCTCTTTATTGACCCGCACCATAACTTTATTCACTTTGCATTCAGAGGCAGAGACTACAGGCTGACAAGCACTAGGGTTAGGGAGATACTCAGGCTTCAGGAGCAGCCAGTCATACTACATGAGGTTTGCTATGGACAGACTGCACCTCCTAGATGCCCTCGATGGTGGTAATGTGACCCCTACCGACTTGGTTCGCCATTGCTTCACCGAGCCCTTCGGCAAAGGGTCACGCAGGAACCCCAGTGATCTTACTCCTACTGCTTGTGTACTTGAGGCTATCATGAGGAGGACATTGCTACCGAGGATGGGGTATCGCGAGGTCTTGACTTGCATACAGTTGTGGCTGATCAACTCTCTGATGTAGCAGACAATTTTTGATATCTAGGATCTTATTCTATCAGAGATGGAGGACACTATAGCTGAGGGCTTCAGAGGTCACAGACAACTACCCTATGCTCAATGGATCACATTCCTTATCCATAGAGCAGTCACAGTGAGGCTGCCAGAGATGCTTGCTGAGTACAGTGGTGCCACCATATAGTTCCCTGCCTATAACATGACTCAGATGATCAGGCATAGTACACCTACAGCACCTAGTCAGCCGCGCCAATGTCCTGAGGTGCCAGAGACTACAGCCTAGCAGGATGATATCATCAGGGGTATTACAACAACTGAGGAGAAGCAGCTTGAGCAGCAGGAGGGAGTGGTCGTGAGCGACCCCAGTGACAGTTCTGATGATGACTACCAGCCTGATGAGTACAGGCCCGATCTTCCGAGAGGTAGCCGGTAAGTTCGATTTGTGGAGATCTCGACGTTGGCGATCCGGCTTCAAATCAGACGCGATTCGAACCCTGCAACCATTACACCACTGCTCCGTTGGTTATCAACCAAGCACAACTTGATTGACCTCGCCAAGAAGGCTTTTCCTGCAAGCGAATTGAAGAGCACAAGCAAGAAGGTAAAACACGCAATCTGATATTGCAAATATGAATGACGCGAATATCAATGGAGGATTCAAGAACTCGGTTCCAAAGGACTAATCGACACAGTGGAGGAGATCAAGAACGGAGGCCCCGGATCATCAGAAAAGGATTTGTCACCATAGTTACAATGAACGATTCAGGTTTCTCGATGAAAAACTAAACTCTAAACAAAACCCAATTGTGTAGCAGCGGCGACGGCTGTGTTTATAGTCTAAGACTCGACCTAGGGTTGGGGACGGCCAGGGGTTGGGCGCCCACAACTTGGGCTTAAGACCTGACACGATACATGGCCAAGTTGGCCCAAATAGGTGACGCAGCACCTTGCCGTGGTCACACAGAATGATCCACGGACCTTTTGGAGCTGGGACAAGATCCAAAACGACGGCGTCATCGTCCCCTTTCCAACGCATCCAAGAACGGCCCGTTTCGATGTCGTATGAGAAAGTTATGACCGAAAACAAAGGACGATGTGTCTCGCTGAATCCGAGGGGCGACGTGGGCGCTGAGTTGGGAACGAATTGCAACTTGGGGAAGACCATGGCGTCGGTGTGTCCAGCATGGCAATGTCCTCATCATCCTCCCTTCTCGAATTGAGTCATCCTCGACTCCATCTTGGCGATGTCCTCATCATCCCCTCCTTCTAGAATTGGAGTCGTCCTCGACTCCATCCCATCATCAGCGAACTCTTGCAAAAGGTTAGTGACAAGCAGGGCAATGCACTAGACATAAAAGGTTGACAAAACATAGTATAACATGGTGCATCAGGATTATCACATAACTCAAAGCAAATGGCGAAGTTGTAGCAAGAAAAGCACCTCCTTTTAACTTAATCCCATTATTTTTAGCAATGTCTGTTGGAGGTTTATTTTAATCTCATTAGTATGTTTAACAATATCCGTAGGAGACAAAGGCAGCAATGTAATTTTCTTGTCCTTATGTATGATAGTGGATGTATTAGTTCTACCATGGTGTAAAACATCATTATCAAATTCCCATGGTCGACCTAACAAAATGGAACAAGCTTGCATAGGGACAACATCAAAATCAGCAGATATCATGATAAGAGCCTATGAAAAAGCTAATGCGTCTTGATTTAGTTACCTTAGTCTTACCACTATTATTGAACCATTGAAGTTTATATGGATACGAATGTTGTCGTGTGGTCAAGCCAAGCTTGTCAACCAAATCTGAACTCACCAAGTTGTTGCAACTCCCGCCATCAATGATAGTGAGAACACGACAACCCTGCACAATGAGATACATGTGGAACAAATTGTGGCGTTGGATCTTCATCTCTTCTTCATGTCCCACACGTGTACTCAACACACGCCACACAAGAAGGCTAGGGTAGTCCATGGCAAAGCAACCACGGAGTCAATGGTGATGGCCTCCTTGTCTTGATCGCCCTCGGTGGGATCTCGCATCAATGTTAGCAAACAAGGGCTAAATCATCTTCAACATCACTAGCACTTACATATCCATCCTCGGTAGCAATGAAAGAGCGACGAATCGGGGCACTCCTTCATGACATGTCCCATGCCTTTGCATCGGTGGCAAATGATTTTAGAGCTGGACGAGGAGGAGCTAGTAGATGCACCCGAGTGGCACCTTTCTTCACTTGTGTGTGGAAGCGCACATTAGACAATTTACTTACCCCGGAAGAAAATGGAGGTGTAGATGGTCGTGGTGCAACAGAAGCTTAGGCGTCTCCGCTCGTAACGCCGCTGAAAATTCCTCCCATTGTTAGACCCTGAAAGGCTGGTGTTGTTTGCGTCCCCTGACTTCTCGTTCGCTTTAATAGCAAGATGATACAATTGGGAAAAATTGCACCATTCTTTGTAATCAAGTATGTTCTCAGATATCATGGTTTAAACCACCAAAAAATCTAGCACTAGCATCATTATCATCTTCATTTATACCACAACGTGCTAAACCAATAAGCAATTCTTGATAGTATGCTTCTACTCCTTTATCACCTTGTTTTAAAGTTTGTAGTTTCAAACGTAAATCACATTGGTAATAAGGAGGAACAAAACGAGATTTCATACGTTGCTTTAAAACATTCCAAGTTTGAGGCACAAAGAAATGAAAGATTATTGGCATTGCAAAGATCACTCCACCAGAATAAAGCAAAATTAGTAAACTCACTAGTAGCAAGTCTAACTCTATGCTCAGCGGGAACATTATGAGAATCAAATTTTTGTTGAACAGCAAGCTCCCAATCTAAATATGCCTCTGGATCAACATTACCAGCAAAAGGAGGTAGACTAAATTTAATTTTAGCAAAAGGATCATTATTACCATGATTATTACCTTCCATACCGCGACGATTGAAGTCGAGGCGGCGACGGGCACCACCGTCAGCATACGCATCTTCATCACCAAAAGCATCCGCATCTTCATCATCAGCACGATAAGGTGGAGGGCGTTGCTCAAGCTGTTCAATGCGGGTGACCAGATTGTTCACGTTGCGCGTCAGCTCGGTCATAAGATTGCGTTGTTCAGTCATGAACATTATAAGCTCGCCCTTGGACACGCACTCATTGAAGTCCGTCGGAGTTCCTGCCATGGTTAGAAGATAGAAAAAGACAAC
Source organism: Miscanthus lutarioriparius (assembly GCA_904845875.1). Lineage (NCBI taxonomy): Eukaryota > Viridiplantae > Streptophyta > Magnoliopsida > Poales > Poaceae > Miscanthus > Miscanthus lutarioriparius. The sequence goes on along the minus strand of CAJGYO010000019.1, from coordinate 30,060,640 downwards.
ACCAAAGTATTATCCCAATCAACTAAAAGGAAACAAGTGGTGATGGTGGTGATGGTGGTGAAAGTAGAATGCAAAATCACAAGCGGCTTACCACCGTCTTGCCTGTAATCTTACCAACGCCAAACAGGAGCAAAACCAAAGTGGCGAAGCAATCTATTGTGGAGCGTGGGTAACAGTTGCAAGATGAACCTGTGCTGACAGAAGAATATGTGGAGCTATGGGTAGGCACACAATATGACAGCAAGGATTAGCAATTAACGAATGCAGATTAATGATTGTTCAATCCGGATCCAAAGTACAAATCACAGGTGCTGGCTAAGACGTGACGAGACGTAGCGCAACAAGGTGAAAACAAAGGACGATTGAAAGAACTCACGGAACAAGCAGCCCGGATTTCTCCTTTTTTTTTCCAAAAGGCACTAATAGGAAACAAACTTTTTTACTTTTTTTTCACTATTTTATATACTTTTCTCTGAACAAGGATCACAAAAGATGCAACCACAAAAATTGGCACCTACAACTGAGGTGGGATGTGGTCATGTAAATTCAAAGACGTTTCTCCGAAAAGCGTGCAAAAACTTTGACAATTTTTTTTCTATATTTTCCGATTTTTTTTGGCAATTTGATGAAACCAAACAGGATGAAGCCGAGTTTGGGTTGGCTCCAAATGGTGTCAAGAAGCTGCTGAAAAAAATTTCAGATTTTTCGGATAAACGAGCGAAAAGTTATGCCTGCTTTTACCGAAGGTATCTCAAGGTATGTTTTCGGGAGGCACAACACAATGGCAAGGCAAGTTAGGGCAAAGCGTCCCGAAACTCTAACACCGATCACAGGATAGTCACTATGACTAACAAAGCAGAGGTATTCACCGATGATGTAAGGAGGGCTGCGATGCGAGCAAAATAAGAGCGGTGGCAACTTGTCTAGGGTTTTGGCGTAGAAGTGACACAAAGGTGCTAAGCGGGCAAGTCGAGTAATGTGGTGGCTTCGACTTGTTGTTTGGGAGCGGTGGATGGGATAGCGGCGGAAAACAAAAAAAATCACAAAGAACAGGCGATTGAACTACGACCACGAACACAATCCTAAACCAAGCAACAAGACTCGACCACGGACACAAACTCAACAACACGAATCAAACGAAATTGCAAAGGCACAAAGGGCGATAGGACAGCGGAAATTGAAATATTTTTGGGCCTTTTGTAGACTCTAGGTAATGAACAAATATGAATCTAAGGCAAACGAGATTATACCTCGCGGTAAACCTGAAATATCTCGATACCAATTGATGAGTACAGCCCGATCTTTCGAGAGGTAGCCGGTAAGTTCGATTTGTGGAGATCTCGACGTTAGCGATCCGGCTTCAAATCGACGCGATTCAACCCGCAACCATTACACCTTTCGCTCCGTTGGTTATCCACCAAGCACAACTTGATTGACCTCGCCAAGAAGGCTTTTCCGCAAGCGAATCAAGAGCACAAGCAAGAAGGTAAAACACTTAATCGATATTACAAATATGAATGACGTGAATATCAATAGAGGATTCAAGAACTCGATTCCAAAGGACTAATCGACACAGTGGAGGAGATCAAGAACGGGGCCCCGGATCCTTTGTAAAAGGATTTGTCACCACAGTTACAATGAACGATTGGGGTTTCTCGATGGAAAACTAAACTCTAAACAAAACCCAATTATGTAGCAGATGGCGGCGACGGCTGTGTTTATAGTCTAAGACTCGACCTAGGGTTGGGGACGGCCAGGGGTTGGGCGCCCACAACTTGGGCTTAAGGCCCGACACGATACATGGCCAAGTTGGCCCAAATAGGTGACGCAGCACCTTGCTGTGGTCACACAGAATGATCCACGGACCTTTTGGAGCTGGGACCAGATCCAAAACGACGGCGGCGTCGTCCCCTTTCCAACGCATCCAAGAATGGCCCGTTTCGATGTCGTATGAGAAAGTTATGACCAAAACAGTGACGACATGTCTGCTGAATCCGAGGGCGACGTGGCAGCTGAGTTGGGAACGAATTGCAACTTGGGGAAGACCATGGTGTCGGTGTGTCCAGCATGGCGATGTCCTCATCACTGCCCATCCCTCAGATGCCTCCTCAACGACATGATCATGAGGCCGGCAGCTCTAGTTCAGCGCCACTCTCCTTGCTATACTTGAGCGGATGAGGTAGGACCAGGCACGCTAGGCTTAGGAGACAACTGCTATATTTGCACAGTTCCAGACTCAGCAGGATGAGTTCCAGCAGCAGCAGTTGGCTATTCAGTAGCAGACATAGGCTCTACAATAGCAGCAGCAGGCCATGCATCAGCAGTAGATCCTTATGCAGCAGCAGCTTCTTAGATTTATGCAGCATATAGTGACAGCTATTGGGGCTCCACCGCCACAGCCTTTGCCCCAGCTTGGTTAGCATGCCACCACTTCGATGACTCCAGCGTTACAGCCCAGTGGGCTTCAGAGTCAGGGACAACCACTAGCATAGTTTGCTTCACCTATAGAGTAGGTGTCCTAGTAGTTTGCTACGTCAGTGCCAGCACCGTAGTTTACACTGTTTCGTACGGGCTTCACACCGGCAGAGACGTCCTCGCTGCTAGTGCCAGAGACCTCAGTGTCTAGGAGCCTTGGTGCATCCTTCAGTGAGTTGACAGGGCACCCTACACCGCCAGACCTACATGTCCCTATACCTACCACCATTGCTCCAGTGACAGGCATGACAGAGACGCTCCCTTCCTCAGTGGCATCATCAGAGCCAGCTGCTTCAGTCGTATCAGCACAGCCTATAGCAGCTCCAGTCCCTGATCCGACCCAGACCGCTTCAGCATCACTTCCTATTAGATAGCTCAGAGCTCAGGGTCAGATGATGATGGCACCTAGTTCCAGCTCGCTCCTCGTACCTCAGTGCCCGGCTCGACTCATCCGCTGTAGCCCCGCCGACCAACCCTTAGGTTTTGGTGTTTGACGCCAAAGGGGGAGAGGGTTCGAGTATGTTAGCCTTAGGGGGAGCGACATATTTAGGGGGAGCTTAGTTATTATATTAGCTTATATATTACATTTAGAGTTTTTATGTGTGATACACTATTATGCATTCATCATGTGTTTACATTTATGCATTAAACTATATCTATGTGATAGTGATATCTACGTGATCGTGATATATGACATGTGTGCTCTCTACTTTGAATCATTTGTATGTCATATCGCTTGTGCTATGCTCATTTGTCCTTGCTTCCGCGTTTTACTCCGATGCAAATGAGCTTTATTACTTGTACTCATGCTTATTTCATATCTTTTGAGTACATCATGTTGGCTTGGGTCATATAAGCTTGCCTAACTCTTTTGTTCTTATTGACAAAAGCTTATATGATCCAAGCATGTTAAAAACCTCAACTCTTTCACATACTCGAGGTGGTATTGTCATCAATCACCAAAAAGGGAGAGATTGAAAGCATCTAGGCCCCTAGTTGGGTTTCGGTGATTAATGCCAATACGAGATTACTATGACTAACGTGTGTTTTATAGAGGCAATTAAGTTAGGTCATGGTAATGGAGATCGATTTGGCAATCAAGGTGGTCATGCCCCTACGATGGAAATCATTTCGGTTTTTAAAGGATGGACGACAAGGTTACGGATGGACTAGTTCTAAGTGTCGATTGGAGTTGGAGAGACACTTAGAGTAGTTTAGGACTTTGTTTTTCCTTTGGCCATACTATTAAGGGGGGTATGGAACGGGTAGCTTGACCTAGGTGAGTCTAGTGAGTTAGGTGTGGTGCACACTTGTTCAAACTAGCACTAGGTAGCTCCAAAATAGCCCTTAGATCCAATGGAGCAAACTTCATTCACATATGATCGAGAGTTGAAAGTGAATGGACGGTCAAATACTGACCGGACGCTGGCTCCGGTGTGACCGGACGTTGGATCAGGGTCCGGTCAGTTCATTTGACCAAGGTGATTGCGTCAAGTTTGACCGAACGCTGAGAGGTGAAGTGACCGGACGCTAAGAGCCTACGTCCGGTCGACTCCAGTAAGGTTCTAGAGAGGGAAAATCATGACTGGGCGCGTCCGGTCACTATAAACACTAGCCAGCGTCCGGTCACACTATAAACACTAGAGTTCGGTCAACATGATCAGAGCGTCCGGTCACCCTGCAGAGGCACATAACGGTTCGTTTTTCAGCCGGTGTTATAAATACAACCTCCACTCGTGTGTGGGGGGTACTTTTTCTCATTCCAACAGCTGAGAAACACCTTAGAGAGTGCCAAGAAGAGCAAGGTCCTAGTGAGGTGATTGAGATTTGAGAATCCCAAAGAGAGCCCTCATTAGTGAGATCAAGAGTAGCAAAGTGTGCATCCACCCTTCTCATTAGGCTTGTCGTGGTCAAGTGAGAGTTCGTGCTTGTTACTCTTGGTGATTGCCATCACCTAGACGGCTTGGTGGTGATTGGGAGGTTGGTGATCATCCGGAGAGCTTGTGGATGACCCAACTCACATTGTGAGCGGTTGTGGGTGATTCACTACGACGGAGTATCGAAGAATCAACCCATAGAGAGCACTTGATCCTTGCGCGGATCAAGGGGGAGCTACACCCTTGCGCGGGTGCTCCAACGAGGACTAGTGGGGAGTGGCGACTCTCCGATACCTCGGCAAAACATCGCCGCGTTCCTCCTTCTCTATTTACTTTGAGCATTTACTTTGAGCAATTCAATTCTTGTTTTTAGATTCATAGAATTGCCATGCTAGAGTAGGATTGGAACTTAGATTGCAAGTCTTTTGTGCGGTAGAACAACTAGAAACACTTTCTAGGCACAAGGGGTTAATTGGGCTAACCATAGGATTTAATTATTGCAAAGAAATTTAGAATTAGCCTAATTCACCCCCCCTCTTGGGCATCTTGATCCTTTCAATAGTAATCTTCATAAAGGGTTCAAATGTTTGGATCCCTCGGAAGGGCGTGTATGTTTCCAGGGATGTGGTGTTCGATGAATCAATTTTACCCTTTGCCTCCCTCCATCCCAATGCTGGTGCCTGGCTCCGTTCGGAGTTGGCACTTCTTCCCGATGTCCTTAATCCCTCTACTAGTTTTGGGGATGCATCGTTGCTTGATCAAACGGTGACTAATTTTGTGCCTACTAATGCTTCACCTAGTTCTCCAGTTGTTGGTGATGTTACAGGAACAAACGTGGCTAAGTCCGGTGAAGAAACGCGCGATAATCATCATTATTTCATGTGCCCCCCATCGGGAAACACCACTGGCGCGTGATCCGGTGCTGATCCACCTACTGCGTCGGCGTTAGGCGCAGCGTCGCTGTCGGGATCGTCTTCGGGATCCACGGCAATGGCGTCTTCCTCCCCTGCTATGTCGAGGACAGGATCTTCTGCGTCGAGATCACCTCCGTCCACGTCTTTGGAGTTGGGTGTGGCCGATATGGTGACGCAGCTTGATCCAAGCGAGGGGGGGCACCTTCCCAGGTTGATGCGCCTGGATCTGGTCCAGCTGGTAACTCTATCGCACCGGACATTTCTTCCTCGGATATTCGGCATCGTCCTTCTACCAGACTCCAGCAAGGTATACGTAAACCGAAAATACATACTGATGATACAGTTCGGTGGTGTATGGTTGGTACATGTGCTGCAGAGGAGCCAACTACTGTTGTTGAAGCATTTGGAGACAAAAGATGGGTGGCGGCCATGAACAATGAGTCCGGTGCGTTGGTGCGCAACAAGACTTGGCATCTAGTACCACCTCCAAAAGGGGAAAACATCATTGGATGTAAGTGGGTTTATAAAGTAAAGAAAAAGGCTGATGGTACTATTGATAGATACAAGGCACGGCTCGTGGCGAAGGGCTACAAGCAGCGATATGGACTTGATTATGAGGACACGTTTAGTCCTGTAGTCAAAGCTGCTACAATTCGGCTCATCCTGTCCATTGCGGTGTCTAAAGGTTGGTCATTGCTTCAACTTGATGTACAAAATGCTTTCCTTCATGGTGTGCTAGAAGAGAAAGTGTATATGCATCAACCACCAGGATATAAAGATAAGAAGAAACCAGACTATGTATGCAAGTTGGACAAGGCATATGGACTCAAACAAGCTCCTCGTGCATGGTATTGTCGGCTGTGCAGCAAGCTTGTAGAGTTAGGATTCACACCTTCAAAGGCTGATACATCGCTCTTCTACTACAACAAAGGAAACACACTTTGTTCGTGCTGGTGTACGTTGATGATATTGTTGTGGCAATCCTTGGGATAGAGGTGAAAAGATCTAAGGAGGGTCTGATTATGTCACAAGAACGGTACGCTGCTGATGTCGTGAAGCGTGCTGGCATGGAGAAAAGTAAATCGGTTGATACTCCCTTGTCTGTAATAGAGAAACTAAGTGCTACAGAAGGGGTTGGTCTCGGGCCTGATGATGCATCAAGGTACAGAAGTATTGTGGGTGCTTTGCAATATCTTACACTCACGCGTCCAGACATTTCCTTTGTTGTCAACAAGGTATGTCAATTTCTGCATGCGCCAACTACAGTACACTGGAGTGCTGTTAAAAGAATATTGCGGAATATACATGGTACTTTGAATCTTGGGTTGCAAATTAGAAGATCAAATTCCATGTTAGTCATTGCCTTTTCTGATGCCGATTGGGCAGGAGATATAGATGATAGAAGATCTACTGGTGGGTTCGCCGTGTTCCTTGGGCCAAACTTGATCTCATGGACTGCTAGAAAGCAAGCTACGGTCTCCAGATCTAGCACCGAAGCTTAGTACAAGGCACTGGCTACCGCTACCGCAGAGATGATGTGGATTCAAAAGCTGCTCACAGAACTGAAGGTTCCTCACTCTCAAGTTGCTCGGTTGTGGTGTGACAATATTGGTGCAACATACTTGTCACAAAATCCGGGTTTCCATGCTAGAACCAAGCATATTGAGATAGATTTTCATTTCGTTCGAGAACAAGTAGCACAGAAGCTACTTGATATAAGGTTCATTCCTTGAGGTGATCAGCTTGCAGACAGATTCACGAAACCTCTTAGCACCGCCAAGATGAAAGATTTTAGAGTCAATCTCAACCTTGTAAGTGGCTGAGATTGAGAGGGGGGGTTGTAGATGATAAGGTTGTTATCGTGTTACATGGCTGTTAGCAAGTACCTAGCGCATAGCATGTGTCTAGGCGTATCTTGGCTTGAGGGAGTTTGTTACTCCGTGTAAATCTATCTTGTTGTAATCTTCTTGTTGTACAAGCCATCAGGGGCTTCCTGAACTATATTAACATGTAACCGAGTACCAGGAGAAGGTAACTCGTTCTACTCATTTCCACAGGGAGTAGCAACCAGGTAAGCATGAGCTAAGTGGAACTTGTGTACAAGAAAATGAAACCATTTTAGCATACTAGATCTTTCAGCCAAAAACCATATAATATAATTTGTATTTATTTAAGATTTATGATCCAGTTAGGTCTGCAATTTCGCACTACTGTCAGCATTTTCTTTACAACTGCTCCCTACACAACTAGTAGAACTTGGTGCCACCCAAACAATCAAACCTATAACATCCACTGATCCCCTATTGGCAATTAGTCCCTAAAATTGGCAAGTAGCTAAATTGACAGCGTGATTTTACTAACAACCATCGCAAATTCTACCTATAATAGCTTGATTGAGAGGTTGTGAATGGACGAGATGTATACCAACGTTCTTGTCAAGGGTATGAGTGAACTGGTTGAGTGCTGGGGGCGCCTTGAGCCACTGCTTGAGGATGCGGCGCTGGCGCTGGATGCGCACGACCTTGGGCCACTTCACGAAGCAGTGGAGGTCCTTCTTCGGCGGCAGCGCGCCCCTGATCCCAAACTGCTTTGGCTTTTTCTCGAACAGCGGGTTGGTCACTTTCTCCTGCACATATACCAACAAAAAGCCCCATGTACCAGATCAAACCAAGAACGAACCAAACAAACAAAAACAAGTAGGCTCGGTAAGAGATTCCAAGAATCCGTAGCATACGGGCTTCTTCTTCGCTGGAACCGGTGCCTTGACGCCACGCTTGGGGGCCTGCAAAAATTTACCGTTCACACATCATAATTACAGGATTGCTAAAGCAAACAACGGCGAAACCTAACACAGTTCACACAAAGACCCATGTCAACTCTGGCTTATTTTTAAATTAAAAAAATCAGGAAGCATTCAATTGTTGGTAACACTCATGAGGTCACAACCAGCGTATGAGAGGAACCAAGCATACCATTTCGCCAGCGGTTGCTTGAAACGAGCGGGTAGACGGCCGACGAGGAGGAAAGGAGGGTAGGCGGCGGCAACTCGGGTGTTTAGAAGCCGCGCGGCAGTTTGTGCAAGTGGGAGGGAGATTAGGGTTTTGGAGGTGGCGTTCGGGCCCCTCGAAGTTTTTACGAGATAAAAAGTCTATATTACCTCCCTCAATTTTTACAAAAGTCTATTTTTCCTCCCTAAACTTTAAAACCAGATAAACCACCTCCTTGACCAATTATAAGCGGTTTTCAAAGTCAGTTTTGTCCTTTTCTTTTTTATTTATTTCGATCGAAACTTTAAAAAATTATAGTAAATCACAAAAAATCATAAAATAGAAAATCAAAATTTGTTAGACTCCACATGAGTAAATCTATACAGTGAACATATAATATGGTATGCATTAGTATAATTTTTTTATGTAGCTTTAGATCTATGCTTTTCTATAATTAATTCATAGTTGCAGTTTTTATGGTCTATGCAACTATGAATTAATTATAGAAAAGCATAGATATGAAGCTACAGCAAAAAAAATTGTACTAAAGCATCCCATATTATATGTTCACTATGTAGATATATTCATGTGGAGTCCAACAAAATTGGATTTTCTATTTTATGATTTTTTTATGATTTACTATGATTTTTTCAAAAATTCAGCCGAAATAAATAAAAAAGAAAAAGACAAAGACGCCTTTGAAAACTGCTTATAACCTGTCAGGGATGTAAAACGAATGTTTTAAAAGTTCAGGGAGGTCGTTTACCCAGTTTTAGAGTTTAGGGATGAAAAACAGACTTTTGCAAAAGTTGAGAAGAGTAATGTGGACTTTTTCCAATCCTGATTGACGGATTGGGCTCCCTTGGTCTGGCCAGCTGGGTTGTAGCATGCATAGGCCAGTTTGAATCCATACAACTAATATTAGCTGTTGTTTCTAAAAAAAACTCATATTAGTTGCTACAACATTATCCGAATAGGGATGGCAATCGTACCCGTGGGCGTGGGTACCCGCGGGTTTCGTACCCGATGGGTGTGGGGGTGGGTATGGGCATGAAAACTCATCCGCAGGTACATGAGGGTCGGGTACCTGCAAAAATATGGGTAGGGTGCAGGTATCAAATTTTACCTGCAGATTCGACGGATACTCGCAATTGGAGAATAAATATGAATATTTGTAACGTGTCTTATGCATATCATTTCGACTTGTCCATTTAACATGTAATTTACAGCATATTCATAGCACGTCAAACTATAAAAACTACATTTTTCATGGATGTGTAAGTTGTGTTATTATGTGAGCTATTAACTTGTTGCTTTAATTTAGTTATTGTGTAAGTTGTGTTGTGTTATCATATCATATCAAATCCTTAGATCCTGAGACAGCACAGTCCTACAGGACCGACCTATATCCTCTGCCACCCGATCTGCCACCGCCTCGCCTGGTCCGCCAGCGCCTTCATCGCCCACGCGCCGCACCACCCCGCCCCGATCTCCGATCCCTCTCCCTCTCTCTATCTCTCGCTTGACCTGCCGACCCCCGTCGCGTCAGCAGGGTGCTCGACGCTTCGCCAGCCCGCCCGACCACGCGTCGCCACGCCATGGCTTTCTCTGTCTCCACCGCCGCTGAGGCCTCCCCGTGGCCTTCGCCCACAAGGTCCGTCCTCTCCCCCTTCCCTCTCTCCCTCCTTCCCCGCTTGCGCCCCGCGTTACTGACTAGCTCCCTTCCCTCTCCCGTCGCACAAGGAGCTGGCTGTGCCGACGCACCTCCCTCCGCCTCGGCAACCTCCAATACTTCACCGCTGTCCTCAAGTACATCGCGGGCCTCCTGACGGTGCCGTAGGTACAACCCCTCTCACCTCCATAGATCGATTCGGTTCTTATGTCTCTGATCGATTTGGTTTCTGATCTAGGGTTTCAGATTGATTTTGTCCAGTTGTTCCTCACCTGTTCCTATTACAATTCAGACTGTTCCCAGTGCTCATGCACAGCCGCCCGATTCAATTGATTACGGTCTGCATTAGGAGAAGGTACAGGTCTTCGGACTGAAATAAGAGAAGTCACAGGTCTTATGTCTCAGTTCTCTTGCTATCCATTCAATTGATTACGGACTGCAGTAGGAGAAGGTACAACTCTTCAATCTATATTTCACACTAATTTTCTTTCTATGTTTCGTCATATTGATATGCTTATTTACTTGGATTTATTTCACTTTGCTCTTGGACCCATGCTTTAGCTTAGCTTACACTAATTTTCTTTGTACACTTTGTCATATTGATATGCTTATTTACTATTTCACTATGATGTTGGACCCATGGTTTAGGTTACGACCAGTTTAATTTATTCATCTTTTTATACTAAAGTGTCCACAGGACGAACTGAGCAAAATGGAAAGTCCACAATGGTCCAGCTCCAGCCTCAAGGACTTGCTGTTTATGCCAGCAAGGTACATCATCCCATTTGGATTTTGTACATAGGGTCACATTAGGCAATGGTGTGTTCTTATCTGACGGAGCCTTTGTCATTTTTGTCAGCCATTGTTATTATTGCTTGCAAGATTACATACTGGGATTCTCTAGATGTTGCTCCCCAGATTATGTGTTTTGCACTCCTTCATATCTTCGCAATTCATTGCATTTGTATCATAGCCAGCCTCCCAAAATTTATAGGTGAGATTTAGTGTCACTTCGTATGATTGGTGGCTTTCAACTTCATCATGTACTATCCACACAGTGAGTAAAATTTTTTGGTGCAATATTCTTGCAGGAGTTATTCTACATATGCACGGTCCAACTGTTGATGGTTGTTAATGTCAATCATAAACCGTCAACATATCCTACATATATGCTTAATTCCATCACCAAACATAGGTCTAGCAATTTAAACTAATGGATGCCACAAGTTTTGGTGAATATTTGTATGCAGGGGAATTTATCCAGAAAACAGTTCCGGGACCACTGTCATACACTCCAAACAAGCAAACCGATGACAACAAGTGATTCAACTCGTAAAAACTACAAAAGGCAACTCAAGACGGAGTCCAGGACCCACCACATGAAGGGGAGGCCCACTTGCCAAAGTGGTGGGCCGGCCAGCCCAGTGGGGAGGCCGCCCGGCCCACTCCGGAGCCCGTTCGCTCTCCACCGCCTTGTATGTGTTTCCAAGATCTACACCATTAATTTTAAGGCGGTTTTAAGTCGGTTCATCCAACAGTGATCGAGGGAGTTGACGCGGATCGATGACGTGGCAATGCCTTGCTCCCTACTCCATCTCCCCTATATAAGGCGCCTCCTACCCCCTTCAGGAGGTCATCTCTCATTCAGATCAAGATACACTACAAGAGAGAAATCTCTACAAAGCTCTCAAGATGTAGATGTAGAATAGCTCTAGTTGAGAGTTAGGGAGAGTTGAGCCATGCTCAGGTTTTGGAGAAATCTTCGGAGGTTGGGTATATCTCTGTAACTCACCTTTGCAAGACTTATGCTTTAATATAGTTATCTTCTCTATCTACTTTTATGCCTTTGATGTGTATGGTTAGTATAGTTATCGTACCTTAGCATGGGATCTCCGCTCGCATTCGAGTGCTTTAGTTAGCATATGTGACTAGAGTAGTAATCCGTAGTATAGACATGGTGTCTAGATTATAGGTTATCTGAGATTGCGCTCAATCCTACGGTTAGTTGTGGTAGCCCTAGTGGTGGTAGCTCTATTAGGCCGTTGTAATCCACCACGTTAGGATTGGTTTCATAAAGCTTTAGGCAGCCTTCCCCCAACTGCGCTTTCTCACCCCCTTCGAGAGTTGGAAATGTAATGTTGCTCCAAAGTGTTATTATGTGTGATCTCTATGTCTATCCATGAATTAGTTATACCCTATAGAACCAAAGTAACAGAGAAGTATTTAGTAACCTTGAACTCACCCGTTGTCCTTTCAACTTAGCTAGTCTGCTCATTTATTTTATCATGAAATTCTTTTATGTGTGTGTTATTATTCATAACTCTTATCATTATCATCACTTACTCTCACTTTAGTTTAGTTGGTATACTAGTTAGTAGATATATGATGGTGAACTATCGACTTCTTTAACCATTGTTTTCCCGTGGATAAATACGATACTCTAAAATACCCCCGGTGAATACTACAGCGGTATCCGTGTGCTTGCGGATTTATTTGTGTGCATTAAAAAAATAACAACACCAAAGTAAGCAAGTCACCGTACCATTCAAACATACTTTAGGACCGAAAAACATTACTTTGCTTCTACTACCTTTTCATCATGTCCCACTGGATTGGTTAAAGCCATTATTTTAAAACTGCTGTTTCATCCCAGTTTGTGTAGTACTGGACAAGCTTGGGAACATTTTGGAACCAAGTTTTAACTACTGCCATTTTGATTCAACCAATCCAGGTCACCATTCATGTACTGTTGCACGCCTCTACATTGCTGAAATGTTTGGCTCTGCATTGCAAAATGGATAATACAGCCTTCGGTTGTGGCTTACCTATTACTTGGATGCAACTTTTCCGTTTGTTCAGAAAATATTTAATGTCATTTTGGTACATTCCATACTTCAAATATGGACAGTGCAAAATGAATTGTAGTGCAAAATAATGAGTACCATTCTTCCCATCCTTGCTTTATGAATGAATTGTAGTGCAAAATAATGAGTACATCTAACTTTTGGCTCTTCAAGTTCACTGATAGCGTATTTTTTTTACCAAAAATGTTACTGGCTTAACAATATCATGACAAACACAGCCCTTGGGTTAATAATTGTATCCTGGTTCCTTTTGTCCTTCTTGATTTTGTGACCATTTATTTCCTCACATTATTCTTTGCACATTTAATTATTTCTTTATGGACCTTCAATCAGTTAGTTGGCCAGCCTGCAATATTTTCTCAACGAGACCGTGTGCAAAAAAAGGGCCTCCGTTATATTTTAGGCTTCTCTTTGTACGTGTGCAACATTCCCAACTGTTACAATGTCTACCTCTATTTAGCCCATATAGTGCATATATCTGCTTCTCACATATCCATCTTCGTTTTGTCGTCCATATGCGACCATGTCAACTGATATAGGCATAATACGTTGAACTACTGGAGCTTGAAGGAAGGAGTGCTTTCACTGCTTACTCCAACAAAAACGAAGACCCTCTACCTTCTTGCTTGATACGGCTATGCCATGTAATAATTTCCTACGTAGTTATGATAGTACACATTACAAAGACATGCTGGTTCTGTTATATTATATAAAAAAAACACTCGGCCAACAATGTAAATATCAGCCACGCGACATTTGGTCTTTTTCTTCATGCAGCTCTACTTATCTCGGTATCATCATAGTTGCATCAACATTGAATGCAAAAATGCAGTGCCACTTTTAGTTCGAATGCTCTACCTCCAAACATGATGCGCCTGTTATGTATGGTTTTCACCAATTCAAAAGTTAAATTGCAGTTCAGCCTTGCCCGCAGCGAAGCGCGGGGTGCCACCTATTAAGACTCTTAGATCCTGAGACAGCACAGCCCTACAGTACCGACCTGCATCCTCTGCCGCCCGATCTGGCCATCTGACGTTTCACGTTAGTTACTGTTTTACTTTTCCACCATCGTAGGCTTATTTAATCCTTCCACGGGCAGAGTTGACGTTAGTTAACGACTATTATAAACCAATAATATAACATGTATAAGGATATAAATATAATCACCGATAAAGGTCTAGGGGTTTAAACTAATAAATTCCACGAGTTTTGGTAAATCTTTGTTTTCTGTGGAATTTATCTAGAAAACCGTCAAGATGGACTTAGATGTCAGATTTAATTGCGCTTATCCACAGTGAAAACAACCCCAGAAGGTTGAAGAAGACTCGAGAAGGCATCACACCAAAGCGGAGGGTAAGGCACCGCCAGGTGGGGCTGGCCTACAGGCCGGCCAGACCCTGGGGCCCACCTGTCAGCCCCCCGTTGCTATGTCGGTTCTCCACCGCCTCCTATATTATATCTACACCGTTTATTCAAGTCAGTTTGATCCGATGGCTCAGGATTGACACTCCGGCCTATATATAGCAGCCTCTACCCCCTCTTTGGAGACATCCTGAAACCCTAATTCATATCCTCCTCATCAGGATCAGAGCCAGCTCTCAAAGAAGATTAGTCCTCTGTAGGATCTAGTCTTGTACATAGAAAATAGTGAGTTAGAGAGTGAGGGAGGAGTTAGAAGGAGGTACTGGCCTGTCGGTGCTACCTCTATGGCTTGTACCTTGACGGATCTAGGCTTCTCCAAGTCTACATTTGAGATACCTCTGATAATTAATTTATGTTTAAAGTAAGTTTTATGCTCTCTTGTTCACGGGTTCACAGTTCTTTTGAGTGCTCTAGTCCTTTTTAGATCTCTAGATTAGAGTAGTAATCATTAGCATAAGCGTGGTGCTTAGGCTATCAGCTACTTGTGTTTGCTTCCTGCTTCTTGGTTGTGTGGTAGCAGCGGGAGATGATAGCCCCGTCTATCCATTTATAGTCCACGCCGAATTAAGCAGGTTCTTAAATTAGTAGGACCGTAGTCACGTCGGCAGAGTTATCTATTAGCGGTGCTTTATCGTCTAAGCGGCGTCTCGAAGTGAACACTAAAATCAAAAGCCTTGCTTTGCATAGGGTCATAACCATAGGAATCCTCTCTACTTATACCTTAAGGGCGCGTTTGGTTCCCTAGTTCCGAACGAACCTGGCTCACGGGGTGCAGACTCAGGGCGTTTGGTTGGCCGGAGGAGCATCACAGCCTGGCTGGCCGCATGCAAGAAGTGTTGCCAGGCCTGGCTCAGGGGAAACAAGATTCATTTCCGTTTCCCCTCAGCCTGGCTGTCCACATGCAAGAAGCACACGTCTCGTGGTTCGATTGAGAGAGAGCGAGCGTATCCAGGTGTGCGCAAACAACCAAGCAAACAAATGCTGCGTGTGGCTAGGCTCTCCTCAACCGGCATCCAAACAAGCAGCACATGTATCACTGTAGCCTGGCCAAAGTGGGCCTACATGTGGCGTGCGAGCCAGGCTATGCTCGCCAACAAACCAAACACGCCCTAAACCTTGATTGCTACCCTTGGACAAACTAGAGTTTAGATAACACATATGTTTCCCTGTTGATACGATACTCGATAATACTCTGGGTGAAACTACTTCGATACCCGTGCACTTGTGGATTATATCTCTGTGTGCCTCCACAAGTGTCAACAAGTTTTCTGGCGCCGTTGCCGAGGAAACGGTTGCTGTGATTTCATCGAACTAGGTTTGTCCTTGTATCTTTTATTTTATTTATCTTTAAGCATGGATAATATCACGCCTATTAATCAATTCGCTACTCCCACGGGCGCACAACTAGATCCACCAAAATCTTCGAAACCTATCCTTACACCAGGCTATGAGTTGCGTCTGAGTTTAATAAATATGGTCTAGGAACTATCATTCTTAGGAGAAGGCGATGAAAACCCATATACCCACCTACGAGAGTTTGAGAAAACTTGTGCATGCTTGCATATCGCAGGCATGTCACATGAAACTTTAAAGCGGAAGCTATTTCCCTTCTCTTTGACGGGAAGAGCTAAACACTGGTATACGCGAACCGTAAGGAGTGTACAAGGAGAATGGAAAGCCTAATGTTCTACCTTTTGCTTATCTTTCTTTCCCATCTCTGGAGTGGTTAGCCTTCGAAGAGAGGTTCTATCTTTCAAACAGAAAGAAAAAGAATCTCTTGGTGCGACATGGGCATGTTTTAATGACCTAGTCAATTCTGGCCCTGATCTTATCATTCAAGACCATATGCTTTTACAACACTTTTATATGGGTCTTAGTGGGGAGACCGCACAGTTTCTTGACTCAGCTTCTGGAGGTGCTTTCTTACATTGCTCTGTTGGTGAAGGGAGAAAAATCCTTAGAAGAATCCTAGAAAACAACCCCCTACACCAACGTTCATGACAATAGCCCAGAAGATGTAGTTGAGAAAACTCCTAAGGAAGAACCTTTGATAGTTGATCCCGAACCTTCAACTACTCCACTTGAAGCCTCAACTATCCTCCAAGTTCCCGAACCACCGAAGGAGGAAGAAATTCTACCTTTGGAAAATATATTTGAATTCGTGGAAGATCTTTTCTCTGATTTTGGAAACACCTCGAATTATTATGCAATACGGAAATCTTCGGCACCCTCAGCACCTAACCAGCATCTTCCTGACCCAACCTAAAAGGATCAAGATTGCCAAGAGGGGGGGTTCTTTGCAATAATTAAACCCTACACTTAGCCCACTTCACCCTTTGTGCCTAGAATGTGTTTCTATTATTCTACCACACAAAAGTTTTGCACCCTAGGTCCCAATCCTACTCTAGCATGGCAATTCTAAGAATGTAAAGACAAGAAATGAATTGCTCAAATGTAAACGCTTAAAGTAAAGAGAGGGAAAGGAACGCGGTGATGTTTTGCCGAGGTATCGGAGAGTCGCCACTCCCCACTAGTCCTCGTTGGAGCACCCACGCAAGGGTGTAGCTCCCCCTTGATCCACGCAAGGATCAAATGCTCTCTATGGGATGATTCTTCGACACTCCGTCGTGGTGAATCGCCCACAACCGCTCATAACTTGAGTTAGGTCATCCACAAGCTCGCCGGAATGATCACCAAACTCCCGATCACCACCGAGCCATCTAGGTGATGGCGATCACCAAGAGTAACAAGCACAAACTCTCACTTGACCACAACAAGCCTAATGAGAAGGGTGGATGCACACTTGCTACTCTCCTTGCACTAATGAGGCCTTAATCTTGGATTCTCAAATCTCAATCACCTCACTAGGCTCTTGCTCTCCCTTGCACTCTCAAGGGTGCTTCTCAGCTGAACAAATGGGCAAGAGACCTCCCTTGGATGAGTAGAGTAAGTATCTATACCCCCTCATTCAAAACATAACGTTAGGAGGCTGAGTCATCACTCTGCGGGGTGACCGGACGCTCCGGTCAGGGTGACCGGATGCTTCGGTCAGTTATCCCCGCCACTGTGTTAGAAAGAGCCATTAAGTTCTGACCAGACTCTGACCTGCGTCCGGTCAGCACTGACCGGACACGTTCGGTCAAGAAAAATGCTCTATGAAACCTTACTGATGTTGACTGGACGCTGGCACCCAGAGTTTGGTCACTTCGCTATTCAGCGTCCAGTCGGTTATCAGATCCTAACCAGCGTCAGATCAGCACTAACCGGACGCGTCCGATCAGGAAACTCCCTCTCTAGAACCTCTCTAGAGTTGACCAGATGTCGGCACCTAACGTCCGATCACTTTTCACTCAGTGTCCGGTCGCAACTAGACGGCTCCAGTTGATCAAATGAACTGTCCGGACTCACCCTTCAGCGTCCGGTCACAACCAGATCAGCGTCTGGTTAGTCATTTGACCCTTCATTCACTTTCAATTCGAAATCCTATGTGAATGAAGTTTGCTCCAATTGATCTTAGGGCTACTTATGAGCTACCTAGTGCTAGATTTTACAAGTGTGCACCACACCTAATCCACTAGACTCACCTAGGTCAAGCTACTAGTCCATACCCCCTTAATAGTACGACCAAAGGAAAAACAAGATCCTAAACTACTCTAAGTGTCTCTTCAACACCAAACGACACTTAGAACTAGTCCATCCTTAACCTTGTCGTCCATCCTTTGAAAACCGAAACGATTTCCATCATAGGGGCATGACAACCATGATTGCCCAATCAATTGCCATTACCATGACCTAACTTAAATTTTCTCTGTAAAACACATGTTAGTTATAGTAATCTCGCATTGTCATTAATCACCGAAACCCAACTAGGGGCCTAGATGCTTTCACAACCGAAGAGAAATTCCTTAAAAAGACCATGAAGGAGTTGATAATGATCATAAGCAATGAGTGGTTGGGAGAATCTAAGCTTTCTTCTGAAGTCATTCGTTTAGATTCTCCCTCTACCTCCATTCATTGTCAGATTCATAAAACCTCCTTCGATGCTTTTTATAATCCTGTTGTAGGAGTAAATCTTATGTCTAAATCTCTTACACATACCCTTCCTAGAAATATGCAATTAACTCCAACAACCAAACTCTTAAAAAGTCTCTTAGGCCAACTCCTTCCCAGTGAAGGAATCTTTCACCTCATCCCTATCAAAGTAGATGAAACCAAGGTGTATCTCAGTTTTTTTGTTTTTGATATTTGAGAGTTCAATCTTTTGATAGGGCATCCAATAGAGAGAACATGAAGGAAGAAAGGGGAGTATAAATGTAAGACTCGGGAAAAGCCAAAACCTTTCTATTCCCATTACTCGCTCAATACATGTTAAGACAGAGTTGAGTCCCGAGCAAGATCCAATGGAGGAGATGATGGCAGCATCTCCTAGAAGCCTCCGATAAAGATCTCAAAGAAGACACCCATGATTTCATTCAAGAAGAAGATCCGCAAGATCCTTTCCCTCTAGATGAAACTTAAGAGCCACCACAATCCCCATTGTACTCAAACTCCTTCCTTCAGGTTTAAAATACACTTTTCTAAATAACGATAGGGAGTCTCCTGTGATTATTAGTGATAAACTTTCTGAGGACAAGACTCTCTGACTCCTTAACATTTTAGAAAAGCATCGCTCTGCTTTTGGCTACCCGCTCGAAGACCTCAAGGGGATTAGTCTTGCTCTTTGCACCCATCGCATTCCAATAGATCTAGCATATACACCTTCTAGGGAGCCCCAACGTAGGCTTAATAATGCGATGAGAGAAGTTGTTAAGAAAGAGGTTTTAAAACTTTTGCATATAGGGATAATCTATCCCGTGCCATATAGTGAGTGGGTAAACCCGGTACAAGTTGTACCGAAGAAAGGGGGCATGACTGTGGTAAAAAATAAAAAGGTGAATTAATCCCACAAGAATAGTCACATGATGGCGGATGTGCATTGATTACCGAAAACTTAACAAGGCAACAAAGAAAGATCACTTCCTGTTACCCTTCATCAATGAGATGTTGGAATGGCTTGCAAAGCATTCTTTCATTTGTCACAAGCAGACCAGCGTCCGGTCAGTCATTTGACCCTCCATTCACTTCTAACTCAAAATTATATGTGAATGAAGTTTGCTCCAATTGATCTTAGGGCTACTCCTGAGCTACCTAGTGCTAGATTTGACAAGTGTGCACCACACCTAACTCACTAGACTTACCTAGGTCAAGCTACTAGTCCATACCCCCCTTAATAGTATGGCCAAAGGAAAAACAAGATCCTAAACTACTCTAAGTGTCTCTTCAACACCAAACAACACTTAGAACTAGTCCATCCTTAACCTTGTCGTCCATCCTTTGAAAACCGAAACGATTTCCATCATAGGGGCATGACAACCATGATTGCCCAGTCAATTGCCATTACCATGACCTAACTTAAATTGCCTCTACAAAACACATGTTAGTCATAGTAATCTCGTGTTGTCATTAATCACCGAAACCCAACTAGGGGTCTAGATGCTTTCAATCTCTCTCTTTTTGGTGATTAATGACAACACAACCTCGAGTATGTAAAAGAGATGAGTGAGGTTTTCAACATGCTTGGTTCATATAAGCTTTTGATAATAAGAGCAAAGGAGTTAGACATGCTTATATGACCCAAGCCAACATGATGTACTCAATAGATATGAATTAAGCAAGAGTACATAAAGTAAAGCTCATTTGAATCAGAGTAAAACGCGGAAGCAAAGCAAATGAGCATAACCAAGTGACATGACATATATAAATTAAGGTAGAGAGCACACATGTCACATAAGTATCACCATCACAAGTATGTAATGCAATGCATGAAGGTAAACGTGAATGCATAATGTATCACACATAAAGAGACAAAAGAAATGAATCATATGCTCCCCCTAGATGTGCCGCTCCCCCTAGATCTAACATACTCGATCCCTCTCCTCGTTTGGCATCAAGCACCAAAACCTAAGGGTCGGACGGCGGGACAAGAGCAGCCGAGTCGGGCGCTGAGGTGCGGTGAGAAATCTGGAACTGAGCAGCATCATGCTCTGACCCTAAGCTCTGAGCGGTTTGACCCTCTATCGCTGGAAGTGAAGGTGAAGTGGTTTGGGTCTACTCAGGAACTGGCGCGGCCTATGACTCTGGAAGTATCACTATAGGAGGTGGCTCTGATGATGCAACAGACGATGGGAGCGTCTTAGTAGTCCTAGTAACTGGAGCAACTATGGTAGGGATAGGGACTCACAACTCTGGTGGTGTAGGATACCCTATAAGCTCACTAAAAGTAGCATTGAGGCTCCTAGAGACTGGGGTGTCAGTCACTAGCACTGAGGAACTATGAGGCGGAGTGAAGCCCATAACAATGGGAGTGAAGTGAGGACCCTGGGCTGTCACTGGCGAAGCAAACCACTGGGACACCTGCTCTATAGGTGAAGCAAACTGAGTAGTTGGCTATCCCTGACTCTGAAGCCCACTAGGCTATATAGCTGGAGTCACTGAAGTGGTGGCAGGCTGGCCGATCTAAGGTGTAGACTATGGAGGAGCCGCCCCGATAGCAGTAAAGACATGCTGCATGAAGCCAAGTAACTGCTGCTAGATCATAAGCTGCTACTGCTGCCTCTAGAACTCATCCTATAGAGCCTGAACTTGTGCAAGTGCAACTATGGTCTCCTGTGCCTAGCATGCCTGGTCCTACTTCATCCGCTCAAGTATGGCAAGAAGTGTTGGATCTGTCTGCGGTGGCTATGGTGGAGCTGAGCTGGAGCCACTGGCCTCTCTATCGTGTGGTCGAGGAGGCATCTGAGGAATAGGCTGATAGTCATCATCAGAGCTATCACTAGGGTTGCTCTCGACCACACCCTCCTACTAAGCATCTAGCTCCTCCTCCTCTATCACTGCAATGCCCCTGATGATCTCATCCTGCTGGGCTGCTGTCTCTGGGACCTCTGGGTGATGGCTCGGCTGGTGAGGTGTCCTCGCACTACTGTGGTGGAGCATCTAAGTCATGTTATATGGAGGAAACTCTGTAGTAGCACCTATGTACTCTGCCATTGTCTCTGGGGACTTCTGAGTAACTGCCTTTCGAATCAAGAAGGTGATCCAGTGAGCATACGACAGCTGACGATGACCTCTAAAACCCTCAACAAGTGTGTCCTCCATCTCTGAAAGTATGACATCCTAAATATCAAATACGGTCTGAGACACCAGAGAGTTCACTAACCACAACTGAATGTGAGTCAAACCCTCATGGTAACCCATCCTCGAGAGTAGAGTCCTCCTCATAATAGCATCAAGGAGTCAAGCTATAGGTGTAAGATCCCGTGGTGTCCTGCTCGACCCCTCGCCAAATGGCTCTATGAAGCATGGTCGAACAAGATCTGTGGGTGGCACAAGTCTATCGTGAGGGCGTCTCAGAGGCTCTATCTGACCATAGAAAATCTCATGAAGGCGAATGGGTAACTCTGGAATCCTGAGAATATCTCTAACCCTCGAGCTCTAGAGCTTGTAGTCACGACCTCTAAATGCAAAGTGTATGAATCTGTGCCTTGGGTCAATCCAAAGTGAAGAGTAGAACTCATGGACCCATGACAGAACATAGCAACCAGTCCATCCAAGAAGATCTATCAAGCCTAGCAGACATGAGAGGTGCGGACGGATCTACTCGCCTATAGCTGCGACAAGTGACTCAATAGAGCAAACTCTCTAGGATCTAAAGGCAACTCCATTATTCAGATAGGCATTTTAGAAATCCTCCTGCAGTAGTGTATAGAAGTGCTCTGAAGCACGCTCATCCCACCTCGGTGGAAACCAGTCATCAAACTGCACGAAGCGGAGCTGCTGCACCTGTTTGGCTGTGGCTGCCCTCAAGTCAAGGTGAACCACCAGAGGCGGACCCTATGGTCTGGGAGGCAGACAAGAACTCCTCCTCTGTGTCTCAGGCCTCGGTGACACCTGAGTGCGTGTATGACTAGAGCATCGAAGTTGTGGCTGTGCTGCCTGCTCTATCTCCTCATTCTACTCTGCCTGCTGAGTATCCTCTGAGGCGACACCCCTAAGGCTGACTCTCCTTTAAAGCAACACGCCATCCTCCAAGCATGACATCCTAGCTGGACTACCATGATGACTCTCAACCCTCTTGATGGCAGCCCTCTGAGCTGGTGATAGCTGATCAGCAATACGGACACCACTCCTAGCTCCACCTCTCTCTGCTCGCTCAACGGCGGCTGCCACTGCTGCTACCCTCTTAGTCTCCACATCAACGATCTTCCGCTTCTTTGTTGTGGTCTTTTTTGCCTCCCCCTTTTTCTTGAGGAGTCAGGCGAGGCAGAGGCCTTGGATCCTCATCACCAGGACCACCTCCGACATTCTTGACTCATGCCATTGCTGGATCTGAAGAGAATTACTGCCACGGACAAGAACCAACTACCAACTGACACTAGCGAGGCTTGGCCTCGATCCGTACTCATGGGCTTGGCCCTGAGAAAACTGACCTCTGCCAACCCAAACTCAAGAACACTGACTCGCTGCACGATGGAATAGATAGGATATATAAATAATCACAATATTCATCTAGAGATGCGAAACCCTAAGAAGCAAGCAGTAGATATGAAATTGAAAGCGATGGCTTGCTACCTGACGAACCAGTGACCAACGAGCAAAGAAGAGGATCACGGGGCACCACCAAAATACACTTAGGGTTATGGTTCTAGCGCAAAGTGGTTCGGCGGCCAGAAAGACGCAGGGCAGTGCAATGCAGGCTAGGGTTACGGTGAGGCAGACGTGTGTGCAAGGCATGGCTAGGTCAATCGGCAGCGCAGACGAGCTAGGCACCGGTGAAGGAGGCACAGGCATGGCGCGCTATGGCGGCGAGGCTGGTGCGGGCTGGGATGCGGGCGTGGCGCGGGCAGTGCGCGGAGCATGCGCGGTGGATTCATGGCTAGGGCACAGGCGCGCGGGCATGGGAGCGTGGAGCGAGCGCGACGACAGAGGCACGGGCGCGTGGGCATGGGAGCGTGGAGCGAGCGCGACGGTGGAGGCGTGGCTAGGGCACGGGTGCTGTGGCTGTGGGATTAGGTCAACTAGCGGTGCGGCGTACGGAGATTATATGTGGTGACCCCCCATGTTGGATAAGAAAAGGAAACGGAATAGAGTTGGAGATCCACCCGATTTCTACTAACCGGGCGCACTGGTGGCAATGACCAGACGCTGCCACCCGGAGTCCAGTCGACAACAGAGAGGTCCAAAACCCCTCAAGTCATGACCGGACGCATCCAGTCACCCTTGATTGGATGTAGCCAGAGTCCGGTCGTTCCAGACAACTTCTACTTCAATTGACCGGACGCGGGGACACCATCACACTAGATGCTGGATGATCACTGTTTCAGCATCCGATCACTCCTGTGTGCTTCTGTTCATCTCCTATGAACTGACCGAACGCTGGAATCCAGAGTCCGGTGCAGCGTCCGGTCGCCATTTTTCAGCGAATCTTCAATGTTCCTTTGAACTGTCTGTTCCCAATCAAATCCCAACTTCAATAAGACCCAAATAAACACCAATTGGGACTGATGTGAGTGACCTCTCTCAAACCCTCAATTTTTTCAA